>JAWNNJ010001076.1:0-158939 GCA_035045125.1 Hypselothyrea guttata
TACGACAAATAAGGAATATGGAAAAAGGGAAATCAATAATACTTTAATGTGATTTAGGGATAGATTCAGCTTAAACATTTTCTTTAGATTATATTTTTTTAATTTGATTCAAGATAGGATTGCAATTGTATCTATATGAGTTTAATAAACTATAGATTCTCAGAAAAATAAATAAATATCTCATAAAAGTCGACGATATTTTAGATATATTGCAGGTATAAAGGAAATAATAAATACTTGCTTTGTACTTCGACTAATATGCTAAGCGATTTATATAATATTTTCAACTTCGTAGTTTTCCTCCACTAACCTTACACAATTGACTTTTTATTAAGTATTCAACGTAATCGAAAGTGTAATATATGTATTTTTAATACAACCAATATAGAGTACAACGATTTCAATTACGTATTGTTTTGATTTGCAAATTGAAGCTGCATTCAGCAAAAGTGCCGATTGGGATAGGTGGAAGTTTCGATTGAGGAAAGTGGCACCCGGAGTTGAGCACTTGGCACTTGGCTGTCAGTGTGCTCGGCACTCGTTATTCTGCTCAGTCTGTCAGTGCGTCAGTCCGCCAGTCCGTCAGTCCATCAGTTTATCAGTCCCCACTTTGTTCAGTCGTCAGTCGTAAGTAGTTCGTATATTGTCTGTCGTTTTGCTCGATTTTCATATCGTGAGAACCGCTCGAGCAACGTCGTGTGTTTCCCACGCGATGTGCACACCTGCCATTTAAGTCGCTTATATGGTTACCGATTACAAACACAGCCAGCAGCAGCAGCAGCAGCAGAAGCAAAACAACAACAACAACAATCATGAGGGCCTCGACTGACGACGCGGCACACATTTTATTGCGCCGGCGCGACGCGTAGTATTATCAGCGTCGTGTGGCTGACGACTGACGACTGACGGACTGTCTGACTGACTGATTGACTAACTGGCTAACAGACTGACTAACTGACTAACTGACGAACTGGCAAACCGTCTCACTTGCTGATTACTGACTGCCTTACTTTAGTTTTTCACTCTTGTCGTCATCATGCTGCTGATGTTGCTGCTAGAGTCGTCACTGCCGATTGTTTAATTTAAATCGTCGTCGCGATGTCGGCTACTTGGCTTCAACTTAATGATTATAGCAGAGACCCGCAGATCTCAGACTTGGTCTCTGAGGTTTTCAGCGGAATTATACGCAATAGTTATTTGTACTTTACGACATGCGCTAATTGAACCGCAAAAGACTTTATGAGTGCCCCAGCAATAACAGCAACAACAGCAACAACAGCAACATCAACTACATCAACAACAGCAGCAGCAACTGTAACAGCAACATCAACAACATCAGCAGCATTAAAGTCTGCAGTCTCAGCTTTGACTTAAGCTTCACCTGCTGATTGGCTAAAAGTCGAAGGTGAAAAGCTGCTGCTACCAATGACGTGATTGGAATTGAAGATTTTCCTTTATTTATCGATCAATAGATATAAGTATAAGTAGATACTCAGATTGTCGGTTAAACATCAATAGAACTCAATTCAAGATTTGATGAGCATCGGGTCAGCAACTTCAAGCTGCGAACATAAGAAAAACCTCTACAACATACAGATCAGCAGGTGTTCCTAGTTTAAATATTATGCAATCGAAACAAATTTGATGTAAATTCAAAAAAATTTGAAAAGACAAGTCAATTGTAACTACCGTGTATGTAGTTAGTAAGAACATGTTTAATATGAGGTTTAATTTATAATTATATATGCATAGGTCATTTGAATTAACTTTTATCAATTGGAATTTTAAATCCATAATAGGTTCAACAATGAATTTATGAATATTTTTTAAAAATAAAATAATAATCTTAACAATAATAAAATTAGCTCTTATTTTAATTCACTACATTATTTGCATTTCAAAATAATTGTATTCAATTTGTATTCAATGCAGAAAATAAGAAACATTACGCAAATAATTAATATCTTGAAACTAAAACCTTAAATATATTTTCAAATCTTTCTGGATTCTCTTCTTAATTGTTACCCTATTATATTTGACTTTTCAAGAATAGTTCCCACAGGTATATTCGAGATATAATAGCTGCCTTTGAGTTCTTAAGTCTGGTAGCTGAGGAATTAGCTAAACGATAAGTGGACAATTGTTGTCATCATTATTGTCAGAAGACCACAGAAAATCATTCGAAAATTGTGGGATAGGCTGAAAAGGAATTTTCCCAACACCTACACAAAGAGTGACTTTAAGTTAGGGTACTTACTGACTACTTACCTAAAAATGAAATTCATATTGAAAAATATTTATAAATTTATATATATATTTTTTTTTTATCCACGCCACATAAATTAAAGTTCATAAAAAATTATTGTTATTCAATATGGATCCAATTTTTCGTATTTTATGTTAATCGGTTAGGAATTCATAATAAACTACAACAACACTCAATTTTCAAGAATATAATATTGCTATAATTTAAATATTAATTAATTAATTACTAATAATATATTGAAAATAATTGAAGTTTTATAGTTCGCTTGTTCGCTTGTATAAAACAATTCAATGTATTTAATTGAGTATCTAATCCACCCCAATACACCTTATCTAAGTGACGCAAGTGCAACAAATACCCCGCACTTGAAACCTCATCCAATCATCATCAATTCTGTATAATTTCAAAAGCTGACACGTGCCACAGAGCCATTGGGAAGTTCCGTTTAAATATGATTAAGCACAGGAATTATAATCCACACGAAAAGCGTGCAATCAAGTGGCAGCAACACACTTGCCACAAGACTTCTAATTGTGCCGCAAACAAATTCAAACTCACGAGAGCCACGCGACTCGCCCAACGCAAGAGCCAGTGCGTTGTGGCACGCGGCTGCCACAAGCTGGCCAAAGCATCAAAATCAATTTAATCAGGTGCAAAAAGGGGGAGGAGGTGGGTGGAAAGGAGAGCGCAATTGCTACAAGTTTTGTGGGATTTGCTAATTGAGCTCGCGCTGCTAACACTTATGCCACAGATTTTGAGGTCGCCTGGCAGAGACTTTCGCTCGAGCAGCAAGTGCAATATATGTCGAACAACCACCACCACCAACAACAGCAGCAGCAGCAACAATAAGGGGAACAGTGTGGCCTAAATTGCAAGCAGCTGCCACTCGAACCGTGGGATATTTTTCTCCCCTAAAAACGAGGGCCATCGAACCTTAACCATGGGAACCACAACTGCTCGACGCTCTCAATATTTATTTTGTGCGTTCGTTATATTGAATACAGCAAAAAACAGAGGAGGCAGCAGCAAAGATAACAGCAGCAGTGGCAGGAGCAGCTGGAGGAAGAGAGGGGGGCAGGAGGGGTGCACGGACAACTGACAAGATTATCCTGCACGTGTTGAGCTTGCTCTGCAACTCGGCTCTGTGCCTTACGCTGAAAGCGTGGCAGGCAAGCGTTGGGCTGCTGCTGCTGTTGGTGCCGCTGAAAGTTGCAACATCAGACAGCCGCGTGCTGTGGCACATGTGTTGCGCATGTGGCACTTGTCGTTTGGGTGGTGATGCTGCGGCCGTTGGGTGGTGTTGCAGCTGTTGATGTTGGTGGTTTTGGTGGAGGGCCTTGGTATAAAAGCGCGGCACTTGCCACGCCAGCAGCACAGTTCAAATTTGCAACGCGATAGACACACATCTACAACTTCAACAGCATGTCGAAAGTCAAAAATCTAATTGCTAAAATGTTGCAGCGACGCGCCAAGTGCAACATCAGCAACATCGGCAGCAACAACAACGTCTACGATAGCCTCGAGGAGATTGCGCAGAATGAAGCTAATGAGCGCATGTTGCAGGCAACGGCAGCAACATCATTGGCCACACAACAGCAATTGCTCTTCTGCCTCGAAACCGCAGACGGCAGCTTTTATTGGCAAGCACAGTAGCAACAGCAACAGCAACAGCAGCAACAACAGCAGCAACAACAGCAGCAACAGCAACAACAGCAGCAACAACACCTACCGCTAGTTAGAAACATTCGCGATGTATGAATGAAAACATTTCTTCAATGGAGCCAACAAAACTAGTTGAACAAGACAAGTTGCCGTTGCAAACAGCAACCAGCAATCACCGGCAGCAGCAGCAACAACAGCAACATACACAGCAGCAATGCCAACGGCAACAACGTCTGTGGCAAGGTGTTAATTAAATATTTAATTCCAACTTATGCCAAGTTTAAATACCTTGTGATATATACTTACACACGCTCATGCACACACTCACTAATATTTAAAATATATACTATTAATATTATTAAACCTTCGTGTTATATTTAGAATAAATGTTGTTAGTTCATAATTAAATAAATACGCCTTGAACATTTAAAAAGAAACTATTAAATTGTGTTTTTATTGTGGTGTTTAAACTAAAGTATATAGTAAATTAAATATAAATATATAAAATATAATATCATATAAATAATATTTGCTTTTAACAAATACATGCAGAATAATAAACAAATAATTTGTAGGAATTTAAGAAGTATCTCTGAACTCAAAAAATCCTATTTACTTTTAATAGACTGTTTTTACAGGGGATTAGCGATATTTAATGAAACTGTTATTGGTTTGAACAACAATAAGCCGCTTATCATTAGCAAATAAAAATAGAATTTGAAATCAATCAAAATCTTACAGATTTAATTAGATCAATTGTTGAAAACCAAATAACCTTGAAGAACATTATAGTATGTTAGCTTCACAGTAAATAGATAGCTTAAATTTAGTTTTATTTGGGAATAAATATAGGAAAGGTTCAAAAAACTAGATAAAACTGTATTGTTTTATTAAAAGTTAAAACTATACATTTTTGTTTTATTTCAGTTAAAATACAGATAAAAAATTTTAATATCTAGATTTCTAGAAGAAATATAAATATTGCAGACTTATTTAAATGATTCTAATTTTTATTATATTTTAAAATATTTTTATATGTATCATATTACTTAATAAAATTCCACTCCAATATAGCTATAGTAAAGATCCAATTAAATAAATAGAAATTGACAATACCAAATAACAGATTAAAAACAGTTTTAGAGTATAATAGTTATTTGCATTTGAATTTAAATAAATACATTTCGCACAATAGGCTTTCGCGCCTGCCTACTGTTCAACCCCCTGCGTCTTATACGCGCCAAACGCATGCGCTCCCTTTGGAAGCAACTTCACCCTTTGCTACGCTTTTTGCGTGCGTCTGACGTGCGTTATTGCGCGGTTCAAGCATGCGCACATATTCAATTACACATGGCCACAGAACAACAAGAACAACAACGATGACAAGCACATTGGATTGACAATAAGCCAATGATGCAGCAACCCCCGCCCTCGTTTTACGTGCCCAAATGTGCCCCTTGGGTTTCGGGTTCGGGTTGCGATCTCTGCGTCTCGATCTCGCCATGTGCAGTTGAAAAAATGTTCTCACACTCGACCAACAAACCGAAAAAAACGACGAAGCAAGAAAAAAATTGTAACGGCTTGCTGTTAAGCACACTCTCAGCACGCCATGCTCATCATCATCATCAACCCCCTTCCCGGTATTATTTGTGTCTTGCTGTCTCTGTCACTGCAGCTATGCCCCTCTCTGTCTGCTGCTGCTCGCACTTCCTGCCCGTGACCCAAACCGGCCACGTATATTGTTTATATAGTTAACGAATGCGATACATTTAATCTTTAGTGTGTGTCAATTTGCCGTACAGTCATTTACTTTGCATTCGCTTCGTCCCCGGCTGCGGTCCCTGCACAATCTCGTTACCCCGATACCAGATCCCTTGTCCGTAAACTCTCTCTTTCGCTCTCCGGTCCCACGACGTGCCCAGGCATGCCACTTAGCGTGGCCCAAGTGTTCAACAGAAGCTACAATTCAACATTCATAATTGACAACAAGAATAACAACAACAACAACAACAACAGCCACGATCAGCAACAACCATAGCAGCAAAGATCAACCTATGGGCCACGTCTGACAAGAAAGAAAAAAATTATAAAATAAAAGGCAGGTGGTAGTTTTTTCGGTAGTACTGTCCTCAACACTCGCCACAGCTCGGTCTTGAGCTCGGTCAGATTTACAGTGGTGCAAATACATTAATTGGGAATATAACATAAATTGGGCAGTTATTGAAAGTTCATTTATAGAAATTAATACAAAATGAAAATTTGAAATATTTCCGATTAGAGATTCAATGAACCGATAGTTCAAAAATGCATAATAAGAATATCTTTGCTAAGTACCTATGTAATTTTACGTAATTCAATTAATTACAATTGTACAATTGTACATAAACTTATATAATTTATATATTTTATTATTAGATCTAAGTCCATTTAATAAAATTAAGACCACTTTTCCTATAAAATTCGTTTACAATACACTGCAAAAGTTAACACAGAAATCTCTAGTATCAAAATCAACCATATCGCAACACCTTACTTTACCTTCACTTGTGAACTATTTTAAAAGTAAGATTCCCACGCATTGACACTACAAAAACCCCTAAGATATCCCATATCAAGTTAAATGCACACCTTGGAATATCCATAACAGATATTTTTAGGCATGCAAACCTTAATTTTTCAAAAAATAGTAAAACTTCATTCTCACACCTCCAGGACCTTGCTTGCGTTCCGAAAACTAACCGTATCAAGTTAAAGACATGTTTCGTAAAATCCACGTCCGTATTGTCACTTCGCTACCTTACGATTCATAGTATTTCCAAAACTGCATTCCCACGCACAGACTATACCAAGTAGAATCCCTAACGGCAAGTACAGAGCTTCCCAAGAGATTTTTACCTGTGCCACCTTACGTTTTTAGTGCAATTTATTCCCATTAGAGTCTCTTGAACTAACCGTATCAAGTACAAAACTTGGCTTGTAATTTCCACACAGCTCTTCGCTCATGTTCTAAGTAAAATGAGCACGTAGTGGAAAAACCGAAATTTCGCATGTGTTGGGCCCACTGTGCAACGTGCATAAGGGCTCGAAACGGCCTCCCTCTCTTTAGCGTGCCATCTCTTACGCTCATTCGCCCTGTACGGCCGAGCGATTATAACTTATAACACCAACGAGCGAGAAAAATCTTGTGGGAAACTTGAGGGCAAAGTGTTTCCCACGATTCGAACGTCAACGTAAAAGAAAACAGAGAAGAGCTAAAAGCAGCAACAACAACGAACCGAACATGTGCAACAAACAACCACCATCCACATCACCATCACCATCAACGCCACCACCAGCACACATACGCACCATCATCCCCTGCCAAGACGCACACACGCACACATGCGCACATGGACACGAAACTTGTTTGCCAAGCCAACAAGAGAAAAACCCACCACCAGCAGAACGAGGATCACGAGAGAGTCGCTGGGCAAATTGCTCCGCAGGTGGTGGTGTTGTTGCGCGCCAGTGCTGTCAGTTTGGCCTATTATAGCTATAATTCTATTCTTCAATTTCATTTACTTTTCTTTTAATTTATTATTTATACTTCATTTAAAGTCAATATTCATTGACTTTTCTTTTAATTTATTATTTATACTTCATTTAAACAAAATATATATAAAGTGTTAAATGCTCCATGGCATAAAAATATTGGAATTTTTTTTTCGTAGCGTTGTTAACCTTATTCAGTTGCCAAGTTTGCTATGGTCAAAAGCTCGACATTTTGGCATAAAGTTTAACTTTAAAGCTAGAGCGTTCAAAGTATGCATATAGCATTTTTAACTTTTCCAAACTTTTTCAATTGCGACTTACCTTCAGTAACTCAATAAAATAAATAACTCAAATAAAATAGTGAAAATTAATTTTATGGAGTATTCAATATTGTTTTAAATTTCACAGATATTAAATACTTATCCATTTAATGTGAAAATATTAATATTTAAAATAACAAATTATAAATATTATAACCAAAAGCTGGGCAACAATAATTGATTTATGCTAAATAAAAACATGGAAAATACAATTATTTATTGTGTTTTTGTATATTTAAATATAGCCTATATATAAGCGAATTATATTGATACCTTATCAATTTGTATATTATTTTTGCTTTAAATCTAGCTCGCGCGTGTGCCCAACAAACTGCCAACACTGTTGCGCACTGCTCTCCCTCTCTCTGGCTCTGGCTCTGACTCTAGCTCTGGCTGTTGCGCTCTCAGCATGCGCTGAGCACGAGACGCAGTCGACGCAACCAGCGCAGTCGCAGCAGCACGTGCAGCTATAAAAGCAGCGGTAACTGGAGACGAGAGCAGCATTCTGAACGCAAACGTCGTCAAGTAGACAACCAACTCTTGTGACGTCACAAACGAGCAGTACAAACACAAACATGGCAACCAAATACGAACTATCCAAAACCTATCAGTACCGCAAGGTGATGAAGCCTCTGCTGGAACGCAAGCGTCGGGCACGCATCAACAAGTGCCTGGATGAACTCAAAGATCTCATGGCCGAGTGCGTGGCCCAGACGGGCGATGCCAAGTTCGAGAAGGCCGACATACTGGAGGTGACCGTGCAATACCTTCGCAAGCTGAAGGAGGCCAAGGCCGTGCAGGCCGCTGTCGACGCTCCCGAGCACAGTTTCCGTGCCGGCTACATACGCGCTGCCAACGAGGTGTCCCGTGCCATGGCAGCGCTGCCCAAGGTGGATGTGGCATTTGGCACCACCCTGATGACGCATCTGGGCATGCGGCTCAATCAGCTGGAGCAGCCGGTGGAGCAGCCAATCACAATGCACACGCCCCTCAGCATCAACTGTGGCCCCAATTCCAACGCTTGCAGCGGCAGCAGCAGCAGCAGCAGCAGCCGGGACACCTACAGCCCCGTCTCCAGCGGCTATGCCAGTGACAGCGATTGCCGCTCCGGATCAGCCACGCCCATTGCCGCCCAGTGTCTACTGCAGATCAGCAACGGCGGCAGCAGCGTCTGGCGTCCCTGGTAGAAACCCAAAAACAGGCTCACCGTGGGGCAATTACGCAATTGAATCTTAGCTTTAAAATGCTTTACATTGATCTTCACATTGGTCTCCCATTAATCGTTACGCAGTTTTCTAAGTTAGGTCTGTGATAGGGCACATATTATTGACTCCAATTAATAAATAACAATTATCGTAATTATATCAATTAGCCAGAAAAGTCTGTTAGCCAATACGCAAATGTTTAGAGTTAAGCACAAACAAAATATAAATGAAAACAAATACAAATATGAAAAGAAACCCAAACATCTTTTATTTCAAATATCGAATTACAGCTAAATACATTAGTTTACAGCTTTATTTCCAATTAACAGCGTGCTAATTGATCGCTTGTTGTTTTTTTCCTTCGTTAACAGCTCGTATTTTGATTATAACTATTGTTATGATCATAATCTCTCAATTCTGGGAATAATTATAACTAAATACAAAACTAACAAAAGGTTTGTTTTTCAGTTTCAACCTGAATTCGTTTGAAATTTAATATAAATATTTAAATTAAATTTTTAAAGTCCAAATTGATCTAATATCTCTTAACAATTTCATTCAATAATTAAATAAATTTTAAATTTTTTATTGAAACGCCTATTTAACACTGAATATCAAACATAAGGTGTTCAATTTAATTCAAGTTTTATTTTGATTTTTTAATTTTGAATTTCAATTTTTAACTAAAATATTATAAAAAAAAAAAAGTGTAAGGTTATTTCAAAAAGAAAATTCAATATTTGTTACTGAAGTTTTTATAACAATATTATAAGCAGTGCCTCAATTAAACAATCACGTTTTTCTATAAATTGTGAAATCTATTCATATATGACTCTGTACTATAGCATTAAAGGTTTAATAACTACTCAATATATGTACATATATATAAATAATTTACTTAAATTTTTATAAAATTTATTCAATGAATATTTTTAATAATATTAAACCGCAACTATTCGGCATCGTGCTATATTGTCTGTGAACTGGATCAGTATCTGAATTTAATGGTTGGTTTTTGCTAAAACTTTTCCTATTAATTATTAATTAACAAGGGATTCATCTAAAGCAAATTGACTGTATTATTTTTACATATATTATCAGCTAGCAGTTAATCAGAACTTGTATGTAACATTGTTATATCATCTTGAGGTTACACCATTAATTTATCGCTAGCATTGTTTAATTATCATCTAATTAAAGCGTTGCTTCTAAATGAATAACACAAGCTGTCTAAAGTGTTCAATTAATGCTCGATTTATCAATTAGCTGTCGAAGGGAACAAATTAAACGATCATTATTAATACGACTTGACATGCCCACTTGAAAGGGGGTTGTGCGCCCCTACCGCTTAGCACACCTCATCCAGCTTCACCCAACGATCGGCTTCAGTAGGCCCACGCGCCGATTGCTCAGATCACGCGCCTGACCCTAGGCCAAAAGCCGGAGCCCAACCCAAACCCAAACCCAAACCCAAAGCCAAAGCCAAACGAAGCCAATATGCCACACTAATTGTGTCCAATAAACACTCAACAGGGCATGGGTAAGAGAATGGGAATGGGAAGGGAAGGTAGGATAGGCAGAGGGATTGCATTATGCCATCATCATCTGCATACATTGATGAAACAATAAGCGGAGAGCAGAGCAGGGCAGAGCGGAGCAGAGATGGCACGGCAGGATAACAATAAGCATGAGAACGGCCCACGCACAGGATGGAGGCACTGAAGTATGCATTAAGGATAATAACACCGGCCTAAAGAGAAGCAGCAACAACAGCAACAACAGCAACAGCAACAACAGCGGCAACAACAGGGGCAACAACAACTGCATGACGATGCCCGAAAACAGCGACAGCTGCAACATTTCGTGTGCTCTGTGATCCTTTAAAAAAGCGAAGCATGTGGCCAAAAGGAAAACAAACGAGCAGCAACGAAACACAACAACAACAACAGCAAACACAAAAAAAAATTGTGTGAGAAACTTACTTTCAGGTCGGTTCCCACGCCACGAGCCACAAGGATTGCCGATTGTCCTCCATGCGCAGTCATATTGCAGCTGTTCCTCCGCCAGACAGAGAGGGCAACAGCGTGCGAGCGAGACGGCACGAGGGCGCTCATGCGTAGCCGAGGGTGGATTCTGAACCTTGGCGGGTATAAAAGCCGGCTAAAGGCAAGCGAAGAGCATCATTCACGTTGTGGCCAGCGACAAGGCAACATCAGTCGAGAGACGCAAGAGTTTTAAGCAATTTCCAAACATTTCGAAACTGCCAAAAATTAAATTAATTCACCCGAAAATGGCCTACATCAGCAAAACCGAAATCTACCAGAAGGTGAAGAAGCCGCTGCTTGAACGCCAGCGTCGTGCCCGCATCAACAAGTGCCTGGACACCTTGAAGACACTTGTCGCCGAGCTGCGCGGTGACGACGGCATCCTGCGGCTGGACAAGGCGGAAATGCTCGAATCAGCTGTGGTATTCATGCGGCAACAGAAGTTGCACAAGACGGTGCCTGCTACAGCAACAGCAACAGCAGAAATTCCACTGGAGGGCTTCCGCAATGGCTATATGAATGCCGTCAATGAGGTGTCACGTGTCATGGCATCGACACCTGGCATGAGCGTTGATCTGGGCAAGTCGGTGATGACTCACTTGGGACGCATCTACAAGAATCTGCAGCAGTTCCATGAGGCACAGTCCACAGCCACAACGGAGCTAAGCATCAACTGCAGCTCGGCGCCCCTCAGCCCCGCCTCGTCTGGTTATCACAGTGATTGCGAGAGTCCTGCACCATCGCCTTTGTCGGTGGAGGGGGACAAGCTGTGGCGCCCCTGGTAAACACCTTGAGGCGTGGCATCGGGCAGCGATTTGGTAGATAAAAGGCAACGCAACTGTGATAACCAACTGTGATGGCAACAAACGCAAACAACTACAAAACTAATGATAATAGCAGAATGAAAATAATCAGACCAATAAAAAAATTCAATAAGCAGCATAAATATAAATTGATTTTTAATTTTTTGGGTGGATAGCTTGGGTATTTTCGTTTTCAGCTATAAATACGCTTTGTATCAATTTACAGATTACAAATTTTAGTGCCAAACTAATTAGGAATGTCAAACAGGGTGTGACGAATTGTATACCCTGTAATGGACTAAACCAGAGTTAATATGCGCAAATGCTTAGAAATGTATTTATTGTCCGACTTTAGTAAATAAATAAATAAACAAATAAATGCATTCATTGTCCGACTTTGCTATAAATCTTGGTTATAATATTTATCTAATAATTTTATTTGTTTTATTTTAATTTTATTTGCTTTGAAATTAAAATATTATGTCGATAATCGATCTTTTACACACAAAAAATGATGCAATTATCTGCAATGTGCAATTGAATTAAAAATGTATATATAATGTTTGAGTTAACTGTGAAATTTTTGTCAATCTGGCTTTTTCATCATAAAATTTCGGTAACTATAACAGCTAGATCAGCTATAACTATTTATTATTATTTATGTATCGGGAAAGCGCATTGAAATCAGTTAATTAACACAAAAGCTATTATAAATAAATAATATTTCTATTTATTTCTCATCAGAAAATCCATTCTTAATTGTTAATTTCGCTAATTTAGTTTGAAATATTTAAAAATTGCAAAATACCGTGTGTTAATATTTATCATTTACAATTACTTTACACATAGAGCATTAATTGCCAATTGCATACGTTAAATTTGAAATTCCTGCCCGCGCCACAATAATCGTTACTCTGACGCAGCGTTGCACAGACGACGTGCAGCGATAAGTCATTTCGATAGATTTGTGAAGCCGGTCGATAGAATGTGGCGGCCAGTCGATACTCGCAATTAGTAGAGTGATGATATATATCTGGCGATATATCGTCGGCGTTTTATTTTTCCACGCTTCAGAATCACGTTCGCGTACCAAATACAAATTAATATTGATCTTTGGCAACATATACAAGTAATTGTGCGTTGAAGGCGATAGAAAGCCAAGTTGTTTACCCACTAAACAGAGCCGAAAACTCAAGTGCAAAATAGACGGCTAAAAGAAATGCGAAAAAATAGAGACGAGAGCGAGAACGAGAACGCCACACAACACATACACGACGCTCAGGCTGGATGTCAGACGTAGCGAGTCGGTCGGTCGGTCGGTTGAAGAGGCCACTTTTTACGGGGCGAAATTCGAGTAAAAATTACGCTTTTTGCACCAAATAAATCGGCTCGTGCAAATATTGGTGCTGTTTTTCAGTGCGCACACCAGCGCGGCAATAAAAATGTGCAATTGTGCGGCAAGCTAAACACCTAAATGTAAATCGCTAGTGCCAACTACTCCGTTTTTTAATTGCTTTTGTTTATTTTTTGTAGGGCCAATTTTTCTTTTGCGCTGCGCTCGTGTATGTGCGCCTGTGTGTGTGTTGGTGTGCGAGTGTTTGACTGTGTGTGTGTGTGTACTCGCTCGATTGGGCTGCGCGCGCGTGTGTATGTCTGTCCGTTTATGTGTATGTATGGGCAACTCGCTATCGCAGAAAACAGTGTTGCCAGCCAATCACAATCTGCTGCTGCTAAACAATTGAATATATTCAAAAAAACAAAAAAAATTATTGTGATTTTTTGCACAGTGTTGCAAAACTCGTTGCAATATTTGTGTAGTTGCCTGGGTTGTTTGTTTGCTGGCTGAGAGTCAATATTGATGTTCCGGCCAGAGGTGGCAACCCTGCGTAATTGCAGTCTGTCTGTATATGTATGTATGTATTGCACGGGGTACATTTGTTTGTGCAGAGCGTGCGGCCAGCGTGCGTTGTGTTCGCAAAAAAAAAACAGGGTATAAAAAAACGACATGCCTCAATCAAATGCAAATTGTTAACAAATGCCATCGAATCCGATTAGCAGAAAAGTGTTGGATTATTTCGCTGCTCCACTTCGATCTCTTTGCGTAACATTTCGCCCAGGCACATGCAACTGTGCGTTTGATTTTTTCGGCGGTAAACACTCACACTCATACCCCTGTACGTGCGTCTTGCTCTGTGACTGTGTGTGTGTGTGCGTGTGCGTGTGTGTGTGTTCACTCGTTGTTGCTGGCATGGCTGCCATTGCTGAGATGCTCAAAAATACATGAGCGCGCGTGTGTGTGTGTGTGTGTGTGACTGCCTCTGTGTGTGCGTGAGATTCTACGTATTGAAAAAAATTGTGCAAAATAACGACCGAAAATAAAACTAAGAAAATACAAATAATTCATTCCGCTTCGCAGCAGACAATATGGAAACGCAGGAGTTGAGTTAAATAAATGCGAAATCGCTGCAAAGAGAGGAATTCAACGCTTCCGAATTTGTATACATGCTCCGGTGGCAGCGCTGCTAATTGTGGCAGAGCGGAGGTGGAGAGCTTAATCTCAGCAGCAGCAGCAGGCGGGCAGCGTTGCGCTGCCAACAGGAAGAGGCAGCATAATCCCCACACGCTCATCCATCCAGACCATATAATAATATACGGCTAAAGTATAGAAAAATCATCGCATAACTTGCACCTTTCGTTTTTGTTGTTGTCCCCTTGCGGCACTTGGACAACAACAATATAAACAATAACAACAACAGCAGCAGCAGCAGCTACCAACAACAACAACAACTACAATGTATCCCGCACCGGTGCGTCACCCCGCGGCCGGGGTAAGTATCCAATAGATTGCAATGGGACCCAATCAAGTGTTTTACTAATTGTGTTTCGCCCCCATGTCCATCTCCACCTCCGCCTCCCCCGCCACACGAATTCAATCTGTGCAGGGACCACCACCTCAGGGCCCAATCAAATTCACCATCGCCGATACATTGGAGCGCATCAAAGAGGAGTTCAACTTCCTTCAGGCACAATATCACAGGCAAGTATCTACGATGCTTAACACAAAGTCCATCAAGTCCGCCCATTTGCCTCTCAGTAGTTTAGCTTAGGGAAAATGCCTTTCCGGCTGGGGTTAGGCCTTATTTTAAGATAGCGGGTCTTCAAATTGAAGCCGGTGTCCATATCTGGCTTAGATCAAAGATTTATATATCCATTACCAATAAAAGTCGATTAAGGTATGTTGTTTGTATAGGGTATCTATTAGTAATAAAATTGTAGTAATCAAATTTTAGTAAACAAATTTTATATCAAATTCGTAACACGTAAGGAAATATTCTAAATATTCAGAGTTCCGAAGATATGGTTTAAACATTTCTAATACACGTTTTGTTTTAATAAATGTTCTTAATGCATTGACATTTGCTTTTTAAAATCTCAGTTTATTAAAATAAGAAGACTGAAAAGATACCATATCCTCGATCTCCCCGATAGGTAAAATAAAAATAAACTGAAAAGAAGTTATATATAATAGCAAGACTCACTGGGGAACTGCTATTTCTGTTAAAATTAAAATTAATTATAAAATTCACTTATTGTTTAAAAAGACAGATTGTAAATATAAATAAAATGAGAAACAAAAAAAGTTTACTAAAAAAAAAATAAGAACTCTGAAATAATCCATTAAAATGATTTTTAAAACAGGCAGCTTAACGTTTTTCGAATAATGTCATGAATATTATCATATTAAATATGTTGCATCAATTTATAGCATGTTCAAATTAGTATTAGCCTTATTAAAATAAGGCTTTGAGCTTCGATAAAAACAATGTTTGAACAGCTATTATAAACAATTGCACAAAATCGAGCATAGCAACAATTTTAATGCTTATCAAGAGCTATAAGTTTCGCCTTTTATCAAAATAAAGTAACGTATTGGCACATGTTTGAATATATAGAAAAACAGCAGTTTAAACTTGGTCGATATCTAAAAAGTAACTAATCAATATTTGGGCCATGATGTCATGAAAAGGTTCCTTCTGTTTTCAAGCATCCGCATGCCGAGTTTTGTGCGTGAAATTCCGAATGATTCACATTGGGGCAACTTAACAAAGTGCACTACAGCAACAGAAACAGCAACAGAAATACAGAATGAGCTGGGGAAAAAATGAATGTTGCTTTCTGTAGGTTTTTCATGTGCTCCTGTTTTGCTGGGCTATTTTAGCCAAACTCCAGCTCTCGGGCAGAAACCGGTTTCGGCAGGCGGCAGCGCGCCATATGCGCTGCCTGATCATAGGATCTTTTGTAGCCGGCACTACGAAGACAGAAGACAGAGGAGACAGAAGCGTTTCTTGAGATTTCTTTTCAACTAACTAATTTGGCCTTTTGATTATTTTTCCGGTGAATTTCAGCATCAAATTGGAGTGCGAGAAGTTGGCCAACGAAAAGACCGAAATGCAGCGCCATTATGTTATGGTAAATGATTTAAAAAAAAACCCCCGAATGAAATTGAATTCTAGATGACTAATTGAAATTTCAATTTGTATTGCATTCGAATATTCCAGTACTACGAAATGTCCTATGGCCTTAATGTGGAAATGCACAAGCAAACGGAAATCGCCAAGCGTTTAAACACACTGATCAATCAGCTACTTCCATTCCTACAGGCCGATCATCAGCAGCAAGTGCTGCAGGCAGTTGAACGCGCGAAGCAGGTCACAATGCAGGAGCTGAATCTGATCATTGGGGTAAGTATCGGATTACCCATAGCTCTATGTCGTATCTCTTTCCCGGCAGAAGTAGTTCGCAGTACAGACAAATGTTCAAATTCTGAATAGCTGAAAAAATAGCTGATTATTTTTATATTTAGCTGGTGAATAGAATATGATCTGATACGGCTATGAATAATAAAGCAAGTAAGAAGCAGCAGCTTGGCATGTTCAAGTGATAAGAAGAACAACTGAAGAATAGAAGAAGAAGTCGGAAAATTCTGGTAGATGAGCGCATAATGTTAACTAAGCAGTTGAATGAACAGATAATAGAAAAGTAATTGCCAATGGTATGAATAATTTCTAATCTTATGCTAAGCATTTTGACAATTTATGAAAGAAATATAACAAGTGTCTTTTATGATTTGATTATGAAACCATAATGTTATGTGCGTGTGTTTGTGGCAGCATCAGCAGCAACATGGAATACAACAACTTTTAGTAAGTTTTTCATTTATGCAATTATTCTTTCTCATTTTGCGCTCTTACCAAATGTTTGCGTTCATTTGTTTTGTTGCTTATGTTGCGCTAACTTGTCATTCGCTCGCCTTGCCTCTTCAGCTCTCTCCACAAAGGTGTTGAGTAACAACTCGAGTCGCCGCTTTGTCGTTCTACTTGTTCAATTGTTGTTGAAGTTGTTGGTGTTGTCTGCACACACATACGCACCGATTTCAAATTAAAAAACTACAAATAAACATTCAGCTTTTGTTTTGTCCTAACTATTAACAATGGAAGGCATTAATCCAAATCGAACTTATGTTTTTATAGCAACAAATACACGCACAACAGGTGCCTGGCGGTCCGCCACAGCCAATGGGTGCTCTGAATCCATTTGGTGCCTTGGGTGCCACCATGGGATTGCCCCATGGGCCACAGGGTTTGCTGAAAGCACCACCAGATCATCACAGGCCGGACATAAAGCCAACTGGCCTAGAGGGACCAGCGGGCGCCGAGGAGCGTTTGGTAAGCTACAAAAAATACCCTCAATTAAACAATAATATTAATGGATGTATTTATGATTTTAGCGCAATTCGGTATCGCCAGCGGATCGTGAGAAATACCGCACGCGCTCCCCACTGGACATAGAGAATGATTCGAAGCGTCGGAAAGATGAGAAACTGCAAGTGAGTGCTAAAGAGTCAATACAGTCAACATAGAGTCACGTTCATACTTAGCTTAAATGTATCATTGTCAGTCATCAGCTGAAAGCTGCCTCAACTCACCAATCAAACCCAACTTAAATATGCCTAAAATAGCCTCTATCATCTGTAGTTGTTTGCCTATCACTAAAACTTCTCTTAAACCCCGTCTAACACATGCCAAAGTCAAACAAGTCCATATAATTTAAATATATTTGTAGTCTATTGCTGTAAGCATTTTGTTTTGATTGTGTTTATTTGTGTTTTTTCTCCAAAATTATTTTGCAGGACGATGAAGGCGAGAAAAGCGATCAAGATTTAGTCGTAGATGTTGCAAATGAAATGGTGAGTTGAGTGTGTCGGCTCCTGATTCACAACAACACAACAAACTAACGACAACAACTACCCACAATCCGCCCACCAGCCTAACCTAACGCCTAACGCCTACCGCCTAACCCCACGCAAAACAAACTGAAACTGAATTGATTCGATTCTAATTGCAGGAATCCCACTCACCACGTCCCAATGGAGAGCACGTCTCCATGGAGGTGCGCGACAGGGAGAGCTTAAACGGCGAACGTCTGGACAAGCCGGGCAGCAGTGGCATTAAGCAAGAGCGTCCTCCGTCGCGTTCTGGCTCCAGTTCGTCCCGTTCCACACCCAGCCTCAAGACAAAAGATGTAAGAGTCAGACATAATGTATGACAATTAATTAATAAGTTTCGAGATATTTATGATGGTTACGACTTGGGATTATCTTACATTAGAAGTTTGAAATTTTAGGGTATTCAATTGACATCAAGTGTTTATTTGAATAGGTTGATTAATTCATAATACTTTGAAATCTGCAATTAATGTCAATCTAATTTATATAACTTTAAACAATACATCTTCATATACCAACTGATATGAATTGCTAGTTAAATGTAGAACAGTTCCATTAAATAGGATAATCAATTTATAGTAAATACCAATCTGTTATAATGATAATCTTATCCACATAACTTTGAAAAGAAAACAATGCATCTTCATATATCAGAGAATTCTTTATAAAATAAAGTAAGAGTTTGATTAAATTAATTCTTAATATATAAACATCTGCAATCAATGATAATCCAATTCACATTAATAAAACAAAACTATGCAACTTAATATACTATCTGATATGAACTAATTATAAAATGACGTAAGAGTTCGAATTAATAGGATAATCCATTCATAATCAAGATGCACTGTCAAATAACTTTAGCCATATTGTCGGAAAGTCATCTCGTTAATACTAAACCTATCGCGTCAAATAGTTTTGTAACATATTTAAAGTTATTCAACTTATAAATAGTATAATATGAACCCGTTTAAACAGATGCTGTCCCTCTAAGGTTGTGCTTGAAGCTGTCAGATTTAATGTCTGGTGGTTTAATAAATGTTAAGTGAGTTTGCAGCACAATTCAAGCGGAAGATGGGGGATTCGAGCAATTATAAATGATTAATGGCTGCAGCAATTATTTATGATCCGCACTAATTGTTTTATTATTCTATTCGCTTCGTGTAGATGGACAAACCGGGCACACCGGGCGCAAAGGCACGCACACCGACACCAAACGCAGCAGCACCATCTCAGGGGGCAAATCCTAAACAAATGATGCAACAAGGTGGACCACCGCCAGCTGGTTACCCGGCGTCACCGTATCAACGGCCGGCGGATCCCTATCAGCGTCCACCATCGGATCCCGCCTATGGACGACCGCCTCCAATGCCGTATGATCCGCATGCGCATGTCAGAACCAACGGCATTCCACATCCCTCGGCATTAACAGGTGGAAAGCCGTAAGTATTAGTTGATGTGCGTATTGTTGTTGCAATCTATAATCTAATCATTTGTATTCGCTTGCAGTGCCTACTCCTTTCATATGAATGGTGAGGGCAGTTTGCAACCGGTGCCATTCCCGCCGGATGCGCTGGTGGGCGTGGGCATACCGAGGCATGCGCGGCAAATAAATACGCTATCGCATGGGGAAGTCGTCTGTGCGGTGACCATTTCAAATCCTACAAAATACGTTTATACGGGCGGTAAAGGCTGCGTCAAGGTATGGGACATCTCACAGCCGGGCAACAAAAATCCTGTCAGCCAATTGGACTGCCTGCAGCGTGACAATTATATACGTTCGGTGAAGCTGTTGCCGGATGGACGCACACTGATTGTCGGTGGTGAGGCATCGAATCTATCCATATGGGATTTGGCCAGTCCAACGCCAAGGATCAAGGCCGAATTAACCTCAGCGGCGCCTGCCTGTTATGCGCTCGCCATTAGCCCAGATTCGAAGGTGTGCTTCTCCTGTTGTAGCGATGGCAACATTGCCGTCTGGGACCTTCACAATGAGATACTGGTGCGTCAGTTCCAGGGCCACACAGACGGTGCATCGTGCATTGACATCAGTCCGGATGGCTCACGATTATGGACTGGTGGCCTCGACAACACGGTGCGCTCCTGGGATCTGCGCGAAGGCCGCCAGCTGCAGCAGCACGATTTCAGTTCTCAAATATTCTCGCTGGGTTACTGTCCCACAGGTCAGTCAAAGTCTTAGGCTTCAAATTTACAATGATGTTAATAACACGTTTTATTTGTGCTCCATAGGTGACTGGCTGGCCGTAGGCATGGAGAATTCACATGTGGAAGTATTGCATGCATCAAAACCGGACAAGTATCAGCTGCATTTGCATGAAAGCTGCGTGCTGTCGCTGCGATTTGCCACCTGCGGCAAATGGTTCGTTTCCACCGGCAAAGACAACCTGCTTAACGCATGGCGAACACCATACGGTGCCAGTATATTCCAGGTGAGCTCAAGTGGAATTGGGAGTCTAAGTAAGCAGCCTTAGGCTGTTGAGCAATCTTAGAAAAAGGGTAGGGATAAGGTCGCGTTTTTAATTCTATTATGGGTTTGCAATGCTATAATTTATAGAGCATACAATCTAAATACGTAGGCTATGATTAATCAATCGAATGATTAATACTAATAAAATAGGCGTTCATCAACCATAATTATAATTGCAAACTATGAAAAACTTGTTAGACTATAATAACATACTATTTTATGAGGTTTATGTTATATTCATTAGAAGTTCCCTTAGTCCCAATATAATTGTAGGCGGATATGAAATAATAGAGATTGTTCAAAAGCGGTATGCGAATATTACTAAAAACTACGAAATTGAATAGGAAGCATGAATCACACTACACTTAGGACCATTTAAAAAGTTGTGGTATTGATTAGTTAATATCTATAAGAAATTGAAGTTTTCATTCAAAAAAGAAACACAACAATAGATTTATGTGAATAGTCGAGATGTGTTTTTTTTATTATTGCTAAGTTTTGAAAGCATTTAGAAAATTACCTTTAGATGTCTTGTAATAGATCATTTTGTAAATGATACTGGTGTAGAATTTAGAATATATTATTTTTATTATTATTGAATGGTTACGTCAACAATTAAAACGTAATGCTTATACTTAGTGTAAGACGGGCTATAGCGACAGGAGGCATTAGCATTGTGAATACAGTAGAATCCGTTTATAACGACGCCGCTGTATAGCGTCCGTCCGGTTATTGCGATGAAAACTCGATTGGTTTGGTTGGTCCCCATACAAACTTCAAACCGCTTATACCGACGAGATTTTTCACAATTCAACCGGATATTGCGACGTGTCGAACAAGAAAAAAAACTTTAAAGAGGAAAATTTGACGTTCTTTAACAATGCTAAAAGAAGCAAACAAAATCCATGGATTTTGTGTCTTTTCAATACGACGAAAAAGAAACAAAATCCATGGATTTTGTCTTGCCGGATATAACGATCGTAAAATCGTCGGTCCCTTGAAAGTCGCTATAATCGGATTCTACTGTATTGTATTTTTTGTTTTGCACATAAAAAATTAATTTGTTTTAATTGTGTAAAACCTCGTCATTACAAACATGGTTCATCGCATAAAATAAAAAAAATGTTTTTTGCTCCGTTTCGGATAGGTGCTAATCTGACCGTCGAGTATAACGACGTAATAATCGTACGGTCCCTATGAAGCTGCGTCGTTATAACCGGATTCTACTGTATTTAGTTTAATTGTTATAGATAATCTAACATTATTTCCATAGTCAATAAATAGGTCGTTTATATCGTTGATATGATATAGCTGGTTACTGGTACTTAACTTAACCTTAACTTAGGCAACTACTTCCTATACACAACAGACATGAATGCTCTATCGCCAGGCACAATCTTGGCTTTCCAACAAGCGATTGAACCGATCGACATGCTGTAATCTCAGAACGAACTCAAAGGGTACAATTGCTAAAAATAACATCAATAATGCACACTAATCGTCGCTCGAATACATGTTATTTAATACATTTGAAAACAAACTTATCTTGTAATCGCTGATTAATGTTCTCGTGTTTATTTCAGTCGAAGGAAACATCATCCGTACTTAGCTGCGACATATCAACTGACGACAAATATATTGTGACGGGCTCAGGCGATAAAAAGGCTACTGTCTATGAAGTTATTTATTAAACCTAGCAACACAGCAACAAACACCAGAGGAAATCCACACCCAACACACAAACCCATAAACACACACAATTTTCATTTTGTAATAAGCGCATATAGGTTTTTTATTGCAAGAACAAGCGGAAAATAGCAGACAAAGGCGAATGCCAAGAGGAGGAGAATAGCAACCATAAGAAAACAGCGATAGCAGCGCATTGCATATATAGAGAGAAGATTGAGAGAGAGAGAGAGAGAGAGAGCTAGGGGACGAAGCAAAAAGTTAAGAAAATTCTATAATATAAATATATTAAAAGCAGAAAGAAAATAACTACAAATTTAAGCGTACTGTAGCCAATAAGCTTAAGTTAAGTCCAATAAACAAGAAAAATTAAACACAAAATTGCAAAGTAAAAAGCCGAAAAAATACTTTAAAACAGCAAATTAAAAGATTGGAAAATACAAATAATAATAATTTGTAATGATAAATGCAAAGCGAGTGCAACAGAAACGATAAGCAACAAGTAGAGAGAGTGAACGAAGAGTAAGAGTAATACACAGTCGGCGTTACCTATGTACTACAACTACGCTCATCATGAAGGGAAAGTGCCGGGTTCTTGGTCCCCAAGAGCCTCGCATGGATTTAGTCATTGCAGAGGGAGAACGTTTTGAGATTATGGTTACCAGATGATGATGATAACGATGATGATGATGATGATGATGACGATGATAATGTAATGATAACAGTGCGATAGCAGAAGATATGTCAGATATAAATGTGTGTGAGTGTTTTTTAAGTTTGTCTATATGTGTTTTATGTCTTAGGAAACCCCCAGAGAAAATGCGAAATTTGTCAGATTTGATTTTAATTTGTATTTGTGAGACTTGTTTAATTACCTCTTCCCCTTCCTCTTCGCGCACACAAACACAAAACACATTTGCATGCAGAAAAAGTATATATATATATAAATATAAATGAATATAATTAGTAAGCAGTTTAGTTAAGAATTTTACATTATAAATTAAATACAAGTGAACTCAGCAACAACTGCGGGCGCCAAAGCAGCCAGCTTTTGAATGTGTGTAATTTTCAAATCAAACAAGCAACAAACAAACGACAAACAAACAACTAAAGATACATTTTGGGACATCTTTTTCAAGCATCTGTAAAATCCTATGTTTTGTGCAGCTAAACAACCGCAACAACAACAACAACAACCAGAAAAAGAACAACAAAACCACAAGCGAAAATTCAAAACAAAACTTTGTTTTACATAATTAGTTTATATAGAAATATATATATATATATATTATACATAGTTTTTTGTGGGCACACATCGTGCCTGGCAAAATCAAAACAAAAGCATAAGAGAAAAACAGAATAGAGTGCAGCACACACACGCTTCGATTTTTAATTTTACAAAATATTATTATTATTGTGGTTATATATGTATATAATTATATTATAAATAATTGAAGCAAAAACCGAAAAACAAAAATAAAAAATTATATATGTAATCGAAGGCAACGCGGCTTTTTTTTTTTAATTTTAAAATACATCCGTGGTATAAATGCTGCGCTGGCGCGGCACCGGAGCTCCCTGCTGCCTCGATAGCTTCATGTGCAGCTCCCGCAGCTTCTCGCACTGCCTGCCGGATATCTTGCGGAACTTGTCGATGGCAATCGGCAGCAGATTGTCCACCAGGAACACCTTGTTCTTCATCACAAAGTTGGGCTGCGGAATTACATAAATTAGCATTATTTAACAGCAGAAAATTTGAATGCTTCAACTTACATCAACAGACAAATCGCTGGGCGGCTTCAGCGCGTGCTGGGCCAGGAAGAGGTCACGCAGCAAGTGCTCCAGACTCTGCAGCAGCGTCTCCCCCTTGGCCAGGCAGCCGCAGTGCTCGGTCAGCTGCAGAAAGTGCCGCACAAACACGAGCGTGGACTGCGTCAGATTCAGCCAGGTGTCGCCTGTCGTCTGGGCCCGCACATCAATGCCCAGCGCGTCCAGTTCGTGCAGCAAGCGTTTCAGATTCGATTTGGTTTGCAGATTGTACGGCTGCCAGGTCTCCTCCGTCGTGCGTCCAACGGCATCGAGCAGACGCTGCTTGGAGTCCTCGATCAGCGTCTCGAGCGTTGTGCGCAGCAGCCCCTCCAGATGGTAGCTGATATCTAAGCCGATCTCCGTCAGCTTCGTGGCCGGTTTGCGCACGCGTTCCACGTACTTGGCAACCGCCTCCAGAGTGGTGCCCTTGGTCAGATAGTGCTTGATCAGCTGGCTGGCAAAGTACTGCAGCTCCGCGTTGCACCACACGACAAGCGCTAAAGAAATATAATAAAAACAGTGAGAACAGGCAGATCAGTCAGGCGAAAGGCTACAGTCGGACGTAACCGACACTAGGAGCGCCACTCCCTCTATGCCTAGTCGAGCAAATTGTCTGTTACATATCTTTGCTGTTTCCTATCCGATCGTAAGGCAGTTCGCAGCATCAATAGATTGGTTTCATCCATGCCAAATTTAAAAAAATTATGACTGCTGTGGTGTTTTGCGGTTAGCGGTGAGTGGTTGGGATGTATCAAAATTATAAAATAATTGTGTTTATCGTACAGCATAGGAGAATCTTCATACAAAAAATGGTTTCTCTAGCTCTTATAGTTGCCGAGATTTAGTTGTTCATACGGACGGACATGACATATCGGTTCGTCGTCCTGAGTATGAAAATACATATACTAGGGGCACTTCGCCCGGGGAGGTTAATTAGAGTGAAATTCTCTCTTCCAAACTCCTGCTGGGACTACTCTCGATAGCCCAACTCTCGCTAGCCCAACTCTCGCTAACCCAACTCTCGCTAACCCAACTCTCGTTGGTCTAACTCCCGCTTGCCTAACTTTCGATGGTCGAACTCTCATTGGTTATGCTTGTGGGCTCTACCACTCCTCCTTCTGGCTGTTACAAAAGTTTTCCATTTGCACTAACTTAACAGACCCTTTTGTCTAATAAAATAAAATAAATATTTATATAGGTTCCTTCCTGCCTTGCACCTACCGCTCACACAGGCCGGCTGCTGCTCGAAGGCGCTGAGAAAGTCGCAGGCCACCTGCGTCAAGTCGCAGAAGAACAGCTCGGAGATCTCGGCGTTGTTGCGTCGCGCCTCCCGCTGCGCCACCCGCAAGCTCACCGTGCACACCTTCAGCAGCGTGGCGCTCGCCTGCCGGGAGCGTCCCATCTCCACGAGCAGCTTGAGCGGACGCCGTGCGGCGCGCAGCGCAATTTGGAGATTGCGATTGTGACTGTTGGACAGCTCCTTGAGCAGCACATGGGTCAGATTCTGTTCCTGCTGCTTGATCTTGCTCTCGATGGCCGCTGCCTGGGGCAGCTTCTTTTTGCTTTCGGCGAGGCGCAGAAACTCCTGGCAGCGCTTGATCAGCGATTGGGCGTCCTCAAAGTGCCGCTGGGCCACCAGCGTTTGTATCTCCTCGCTGGCTGTGCTCAGCCACTCGGGCGTCTCATCCTCCAGGGATTTGGGCTGTGCATCGATGGGACTGTCAGCCAGGCTAGTTTGCTTCTCGGGCGTGGCGTTTTTGGCAGCTGTTTGCTGCGCCTGCTGCTGCTGTTTGGCGCGTCCAGGCGGCTGCGGAGCCTGTCCCTTCTTGACCTTCTTTTGCTGATCAAAGCGAAACGCCTCCTCCAGCTTCTCAATCCATTCGCTCTTGCCGGCTGCGGTAATGCTCTGATATATCTTGGAGCCATCCGGCGTTATGATGTTGATGGCATTCTTGACGCCGTCCAAATCCTTGATGTTGATTACAGCTATCTTCTTGGGATCGTACTCAGTGAGGAACTCCAGGCGCCTGCAATCAAATGAGAATGTTTAGATCTAGATTTAGAAGGTGTTCATTTCTTACTTATCATGTTTGACCTTGCACACAATCAGCACGTCGTTGAACAGAAAGAAGAACACCCGCTGTATGGGGCGGTAATCGTTGCCGTCCAGCTCGATCAGGGCGCCTTCGTTGAGAAAGGTCTTGCCCTCGAGATTGCCATTGAAGCCCTGCACCATCTCCTTGACGGCCCTCGTGGCATGGCTGTTCTCCACATCCTCGCTGGCCGCCGCGCTGCTCTCCGCCTCCCCGCTCTCCGCCTTCAGCTGATTGCCCGTCCTGCCGTCCATCATCGTGGCCAGAATGTTGCGCTGCTCGATGAGTATGTGGGACAGCTGATACATCTCCGACTCCAGATCTGGGGGCGGAATCGATATAATATAATTCAAGACCAGTAGGAAAGAAGCGGCAGTCGGACGTAACCGACAGTAGCAGACCCCATGCTTTGTGTCAGTGGCAAGTCGACAAATTGTCTGTTGAATATCTTCGCCGTTTTGTGTCCGAACGTAATACAACTCACACCATCGATAGAGAATACCATAGGCTAGGTATATGCTAAACAACAAGTTTGTTAAGTAATTTGTAATTTTTAGGCAAGTTAATACCAAAATGGTGCCTTTAGCTCTTATAGTTAGCGAGATCTATGTGCCTGAAGTGGTTTTTAGCGGCTAGCGGGGAAATGAGAGGATATATCAAAATTTTAAAATAAACTTGATCTGCCTGTAGTACTGAAGAACCTACATATCAAAAATTGTCTATTTAGCTATTAAATTTGCCGAGATCTACGGACGGACAGACGGACGTAGATGTATCGACTGAGCTGGGCTCTACCACGCCTCCTTTTGTGTGTAGCACACATTTTTCATTTAGCTTAATAGCTCTACAAAGCACAGGGTCCAATAAGGGAATAGCAGTTTGGGACCTACGGGATATCTCCTTGGCCGTCTGGATGAACTGCATGTAGTTCTTCTTGCAGGTCTGCTTGAGGGTGGCCGACGTCTGCTCATTGTAGGCCTCGATCTCCTTCTTCCGCTGCTGCAGGTCGCTGCCGCCCACGCATTCCTTCGTCAGCTCCTTGGTGTCTGTGGGGGAGAGTGTTCAATGCTTAGTGCATGTCTTGCTTATCTCAGTTAAAGTTACCCACATTTGTCAACGCTAAAATTGAAATCGTCAAATTCCTTCATTCTGCAGCAGAAAATTCACAACTTTTGTTGTGCTATCGATGGCACAATCGATAGCCGCGCGTCATCGAGAGCTGTCGAACAGGTTCGAGTTGGAATGCCGGCCTGCAGCGCGAGAGCAGTGTTGCCAGTTTTTTCGAGAAAACAAGATGCTTTTGGCGGTAAATGCTTAAAAAAAGCTTAAGTAAAATATGCAAAATAAAACAGAAAACCGCTAAGTCTTATTATTATTATTTACAAGTTAGGAGATGATTCTAATTTTATGTAATATAATATCAAGCTAAAGCAGCTACGACTTTAATAAAATGTAACTAATAATTTTATACCAAATAAGAAAAAGTCGAAAAAGTCCTGTGCTATCGGTCTCCGATTTCGTTCCGAGCGCAACACACGAGTCGGTCTTTCAGCGAGTGTTTGAAATAGAGCATAATCGGAGCTTTCTTAGATAATGAGAGTCGGAACGAGAGCAAATCACCAGAGTCGCCAAAAAGGTTGTATTTGCTATTGATCAGTTGGCCTTATGTTGTAAAGGCAAAGTGAATGTGAAAGGCCATTCAGAAGACCTCAAAAAAGGTGAATTACTTAAAAAAAAACCTAAATTCCCGCTTTTAATAAACGCAGCTAGATCTGGCGGGAAAAAAGCGGTTTAGGCAACAGTGAGCGAGTGCCAACTAGGTGGCAACGCCGCAAACTGCGTTTGTTGTTTTGATGAGTAATTTTCAAGAATTTCATTCCTGCCCAGTTTCTCAGGTCGCAATTGGTTAATTGATAATAATTTGTTAAAATGGATTGGCTGTTTGGCAAGAAGATCTCACCGGATGAGATGCTGCGCAAGAATCAGCGCGCCCTGAACAAGGCGATGCGCGATTTGGACCGCGAGCGCATGAAAATGGATCAGCAGGAGAAGAAAATCATAGCGGACATCAAGAAAATGGCCAAGGAGGGCCAAATGGATGCCGTCAAGATCATGGCCAAGGATCTGGTGCGCACGCGTCGCTACTCCAAGAAGTTCATGCTCATGAAGGCCAACATCCAGGCAGTCTCGCTGAAGATCCAAACGCTCAAATCTCAGAACACAATGGCACAGGCCATGAAAGGTGCGTGGGAGGGGTGTGGGTGGTAGGGGGGGTTGGGGCTTGAGTCATGCATTACTAACGCTTTTTGTTTTGGCCCTGCAGGCGTTACCAAGGCAATGCAGAACATGAACCGTCAGCTGAATCTCCCGCAAATACAGAAGATCCTGCAGGACTTCGAGAAGCAGTCCGAGATGATGGACATGAAGGAGGAGATGATCAACGACGCCATCGACGACGCCATGGAGGACGAGGGCGACGAGGAGGAAACAGACGCCGTGGTCTCCCAAGTGCTGGACGAGCTTGGCCTGCAGCTGGGCGAGCAGCTCGGGGATCTGCCCAGCGCCTCCGGATCGCTGTCCATTGCCGGCGGAGCCGGAGCACAGAAGACGGCTGTGGCGGCAGGCGGTGCCGGCGGGGGAGCACCACCGGGTGCTGGTGGCGGCGGTGGTGCTGGGGGAGGAGCCGCAGCGGCGGGCGGAAGTGGAGGCTCCACGCCCATGTCGGATGCCGATGCCGATTTGCAAGCCCGTCTGGATAAGCTGCGCAAGGATTAGTTTAGTACCGCTTCCATCACCTGCCGAATAATAATGATTTGCCCTCGACCCCAAAACACAATTTATGTTTAACAAAGCGCTTTATACATATACATTTAAGAACATTTAAGTAGTGTGTGTAGAGGGGGACGGGGCACACACGGGGGGAGACACTCAGAATTCAGCTAGAGGACTATTAAGATGCCAGTTAAGTGGGATTCAGTGAAAGCCGTTGGCCACAAACACGCGCTCCACCTGCTGGAACACCTGCTCCGCCTCGGGACTGGCGTCGATGGTCTTCACCTGGCCGGCGTGCTCGAAGTGCTTGATGATGGGCAAGGAGTCGTTGTTGTATGTCTGGATGCGCTTCTGCATGCTGTCCACGTTGTCGTCGCTGCGCCCCGAGCCTCCCTGGCCCCGCTTCAGGCAGCGCTGCACGCACACATCCTCGGCGCAGTCGAAGAACAGCACAAACTGCATGTCCGTCTTGTCGGACATCTGGCGATTCCAGCCGTCCAGGTTGTCCTGATTGCGCGGAAAGCCGTCGATGAGAAACCGGGATTTTCCGCTCGCCTTCATTGCGTTTTCCAGCAGCGAACACGTGACCTCGACGGGCACAATCTTGCCGTTGCGTATGTAGTCCTCGATCAGCTGTCCGAACTCGGATCCCTCCCGCGCGCGCTCCTCACGCAGCAGATCGCCGGCGGAGAGGTGTGTGAACTGGAAGCGTTCCACGATCTTGGAGCACTGCGTGCCCTTTCCAGCGCCAGGGCCGCCCAAGACAAACACAACCTTTGGCTTTTCACTCGACATCTTGTGGGCAAGTCTTATCAACGGGGGCAGCGGGGGGTAATTGGTATTATTGGTTTTTCGATTGCTGGAATGTTGGAAACGCTGAGTCAGCGCGGAGGGGCCAACGGTGTCGACGGTTCTCAGTGTACGCGTGAATGCGCGCCACATATGCAACTGAGCTGGCAGCAATTAGGTTGATGGAAAACGTAGCAATTTCGTTGAGAAAAAAGCCAACAACACGCTTGTTTTGCCGTAATTCTTCGGTATTTGCTTGCTCTATGCTCGATGCAACAACAACTTTGTGCGCGCCAACAACAATGCTGCTTGCCGCTGCTTGCAACTTGTTCGTTCGTCTCGCGCGCAAACTCAAACTTGTTCGCCAGACCTGCGCATGAATTCGCGCTCGGTTTACCAACACTGGTGGCCAGCATTGCGCCAATATTTTCATTTTGTTATACAAATTATAACAGATAACGGACTAATTCAAAACGTTTCAGAATATGACATTGCATTTTAACTGTTTTGGCACAACAGGCAACTTCCAATCGCACTTTAATTAATTTATGGATATATACTAGTATTTACCAAGTTGTATCCGATTTTATAAAGTTTTTGTCTAAAAGTTGTAGTCTGAAAAGAGAGTTGGGTCAGCGAGAGTTTGGTCAGTAGGAATTGGGCCAGCAAGAGTGCAAAAGTTGGACTAGGGAGAGTTTGGCCAGCGAGAGTTTGGCCAGCGATCTTTCGGCAAACAAGTATTTGGCCAGTGAGCGAACGGCCAGCAAGCGCTTTGAGGAAAGAGTTGATCTAGCGAGAGTTCGGCCAGCGAGAGTTCGGCCAGCGAGAGTTAGGTTAGCGAGAGTTTGGTCAGTAGGAATTGGGCCAGCAAGAGTGCAACAATTGGACTAGCGAGAGTTTGACCATCGAGAGTTTGGCCATCGAGAGTTTGTCCAGCGAGAGTTCGGCCGACGAGAGTTGGACCAACGAGCGTTGGTATGTATGTATGCGTTCGCAAAGTTTGGTTGCCCTCATCAGTGCGGGAGAGAGAGCGGAAAGAGCGCAGACTGCGAACACTATAAATGCTGCTGCATGGAGCAATGTTAATCAGTGCAGCAGCTGCCGCTGAGGAGTGCAGACGTGCGGTGGGGGTGTGATCTAGTGGTGGTTTAGTGGTTTAGACTTATGCAACCAAAATATTAAAATTGTAATTAAATTAAAAGAGTCATCAATACGGTATTTAAAATTTAATTTACAGATATATGTATACATAAAATATTTAGATAATGTCTAGTATAGGTGTTAAGACCCAAAATCTAAAAGAACTTAATGGACACAAATCGAAAGTATAAAATACTTATGATAATATAAGTTTTGCGGTCCATTGGAGTTTTCCCCTAATTTCTACTAGACAATATCCAATAGTTTAAATAAGCTGCGCTTGATTTTTGTGTATTAAATCGGCGACCAGTTGATAAGGTATTATGTGCTGCGATCCAGGCGTCAGGTCCACCTCTTCGTCATCCACGCCCACTATGACGCCAGACACTGAAAGAAATACTCAAATTTTGACTACGTACTGCCACGGCATGGACACCACCAGACGCACCTGCGGTGTTCGCTTTGAGGAACACATGGCTCATCAGATTGGGTGTGACAATCCGCTGCTCCGCCTCGCCCCGCTGCTGGTTGGGCATGTATTGGGTGGCGACCTTTTGGAAGTATTCGTCCACGTTGCCGGCAAAGTCCTGGGCGTACTTGGACTCCTCCGGTGAGAGGCGCTTGTCGTCTGCATCCCGTGCAGCGTCCTGGTTCAGTATGTGCTGGGTGAAGGTCTCAATCTTCTGGAGGCGACAGCGCAGGTAACTGGCCATGATGTAGCGTATGCGTTCCAGCTCCATCTGATGCACAACGAAGCGAAAATCGTTCTTGTCCAGCTCCTTCATCTGCTCCTCCATGTGCGCCACCTGCGACAGCATCAGCTCCAGCATGTCCGTCTGGTGCTGCAGCAGCTCGGGAGCGAACATTTCATTGGTCCAAGCGGTCTCCAGGATCTCCAGCACCTGAAATATGCAACAAGTTGCAGTTGGCTTTCAGATTCTGCCACAATGCTTACCTTTTGTGCCGTAATTGGTTCCGCATCGTCATCGTCGTCGTCATACGCCTCACTGGCGTTGGCAACGGCGGTTTCCGTATTAAAATCCTCCTCATTCAAAAGTTCCTCCAAATTCTCGCTTTCCGACATTATTTTCCTTTCCCTTTATTGGCGCGCTCGGCTTGTAAACAAAACAACAGCTGACTCTGTCGCCGGTCTTGTGTGAACGGCAAATTCGCAGTGCTGCCAATTTGTTTAAGAAAAAGTCTGTTTTTGACGGGAAGGAAAATAAATTATTAACAAATAAAAAACACGTGCAAATTTTTTATATACCCTGTACCCATGAATTAATGCCCTGCTTTTTGATTACAATTGAGATCTCACTCTCGTAAATCTCGAAAGTTACCTCCCGAAATTCATCTTTTTCTATATAAGTTAATTTTTCATTTCTATTATACATAGAAATCTCTACAAATCTTAGGTTGAATTGGTTTATAAACCTATCAAAACAAACCGAAGGGTATTTTTGGAAAGTGCAGTCGAAATAGAATGAAAAATATTGATTGTCAATAAAAGATATAGCAACATAATTAAAAAAAAAAATAAGACGCTACAGATGATATTTTGATTTGCATTAATGCCGTTCTGGGTAAATATTTATAATATTAAAAGCACAGACATTTTTTTTAACTGTGTTTAATTTTCGAAAAAGCCTAAATATTTATACTTGTCGCCGTTTCATACAATTCCAAGTGAATGGTTTAAAATATAGCCACATTTGACGGAAAAAAGCGGACTTGGCAGCACTGCAAATAGGTTTGTGATTGCGCAGCCCTGGTGACCCACGCGATGGCAGCAACAACACAACAAACCGAGTTCCGTAAGAATTTCCGCCTGATTGTGGAGAGAATCTTCAACAACTGGCAGAATCTGCGGCTGGCCGTCGAGCATGGCATGGGCGGACGCAATGGCCAGCAGGTGAGCCCCTATTCCATACAACATCCGTCTCCATTTCTAACCTAAGAATCCCCCAGGTGGCGATACAGATCATGGACTACACTTATGAGTACTGCGTGGGCAACGAGAACATAACCGAGGGGGAGCTGCAGGAGGTGGTGGAGGAGCTGATGGACCAGGAGTTCAACACGCTCTGCGACGACTGCTCCATTCCCGAAATCTGCCGCAATCTGCTGCGCTACAAGCAGCTGGCGCTCGCCTCCCGCTATCCAGAGATCGAGGCGGAGCTGCAGAAGCTGCCACAGGGCAAGGAGTGGCTGAGGCAGGACGTCAAGATCACCTACACACCCGTGGATGACGACTCCTCCTCAGATGAGGATATGGATGGAGAGGAGGACGACGATGTGGCCATGAACGGGGAGGAGAGCGAGGATGAGCAGGAGGCGGCAGGCGGCAGTGGGCGTGTCACGCGCTCCCAGACACGCAAGCAGCAGGCGGCGCAGTTTGTGGAGCCGGAGCAGGGCTGGACCACAGTGCGCAGAAAGTGAACATTACGGAAATAAATATAGAAACCAGACTGTTAGCTGTGATAAGTGGCGTTTACTTCCTGCAGGTCTAGAAATCTAAGTGGAGCTATGGGCGCCCGGGTCTTTGGCATGTGGCTTGCCCTGCACAGACTACATTCGATTGGGGCTTGGGCAACTGCAGCCGGACTCTCCGATCTTTGGCGCTGCAGCTGCGACCAGGATGTGAACTCCGTGCCTTTGGGCAGCGTCAGCTTGGGATCCGCAATCGAGGCGATGGAGTCTATGTTGGGCGTCATCGCGAGGTTGATGGCGGGGTAGATGACGAAGGCGAAGGCAAAGGCGCCGACCAGCGTCAGCACCGGAATGAAGACGGCAAAGTACTGGTCCGGCAGATAGGAGTGCGGGTCCAGCTCCACGGGCAGAAAGGCCCACGCCACGTAGATGAAAAACAGCACGCTGAAGAGCATGTAAAAGGCGAAGCCATAGATGGCCCTATGCGGTGTAGGCGCCGGACTGTGCTCCGGCATTGCTGAGCTTCTGGTTGGGGGATTTACTTTCCGGCTCCGAATCCTTGCCAAACTGTTGAATCGTGTCCTGGCAGAGCAACAGACTCTCGAAGAAGGAGGTGATGGCGGTGCGTAGACTCTTCACTTGCTCCGCCTGGAAGTGCACCACCAGCACATCCCCCTCCAGCTGCAGCCTCTTCGCCACGAAGTTGCGTCGCGGCTCCTTGTCCACGCCGAGCACCCGATAAGCAATCTCCGCGTGCTGCGCCGTCTCAAATGGCACTCTTATCGTGCTGCAAGGGGGGGATATTCAATATACGGGTAATAATCAGCGTATTCACTTACGATTCGTTCGGCTTAGGCACTACGGGATCTGGCATAGTATCTCAATTAGAGTTGCGTCGCTCAGTTCCCCCTCAGTTCAATTGAATTGTTCCTCAAACTGAACTGAAGAACTAACATTCCTGAACTACAGTTTTATTCAGACACAATCCAGTTTAACGTTTTCGCGGAACACAGTTCTCTTACGTAGTTCCTACACCAATCTATAGAGGGCGCTGTTGGTTACAAGCGCCCTATTTATTTGCGTTGAATTTGTATTGCTTAATAAAAAATGAACTAAGGAACTAAATCCCTAAATTGAACTACAATGAACAACTCTAAGGGTGATGTCACAGTGAGAGCGAGAAGCGAAGCGAAGCGAGAGGCGATAAACCAGTGCTACCTCTTTCGTATGAAATCGCTCGAAAGATGTCACAGTGAGAGCGAAGCGAGTTGCGAGTCAACGCGAGAGAGCGATTTCGAAACTGCTTTATCGCTCAACGCACTCGGAGCGTGCGTTTTGAGAGAGCATTGTTGCGTACTGTGCGCACTAATTGCCGTTTATTTTCAAATCAGCTCAGAAATTATTATGCAGAATGGAAATACATAAAATATCTTATGATTTTTTAATTGATTATACTTCCTAGACCGATCCTAAATCCATAAATACCATGATATATTAATCAATAATATATACAAAAATATATAAGAAATTAACATATTAAAAACTAACCGCAATGCTATTATTAATTAAAATAAATTAATTAAAATGTTCTGGGGGATTTCGTAAGGCATGATATAAATTATTAAATACTCCTTTTTCACTCCTATTGCAGTTAAGCGGGTTAAAGTTAGTCGTCGTCCGAATTCATCACCTTCACTTCAATATTTAAAAAGACCGCGCCGCTTCTCGCATCGCTCTCACTGTGTCATACTCTCGCTTCGCTCGCTTGTCGCTTGGCCTCGCTTCTCGCTTCGCTTCGCTTCTCGCTCTCACTGTGACATCACCCTAATTGCTAATGTGAATGGCTATTTATGCAGAAGAAGAAACATAGCCAACAGTAATAGGCAGTGCTGCCAGATTTCATACAAAAATAAAATGGAAATTTATTTTATTTAATGTCAACTAAATCCAGTCGACTGTGTAAAAGTTACAAGAAAAGTTACATTGTAAAAATTTTTTAAAAATTAATAATTAGATCTGGGGATGAAAATAAAAGAAAGTAAAATGAAATAAAATAGGCCCAGCATTTGCTGCATGAATGAGGGAAAACCCAGAAAAACCCTATCAGGCCGGAATTAGTGGTTAGTCTGTGTCAGATTCCGAATCAAATACTTGATAGAGACGATTATAATCCGTACAGAGTAATGGGAAAGGTTCACGCAGAGAATAGTTAAAACTACAAAAGTTTAAAGCCAGTGGAGTAAAATAGCCAATATATTTAAATTGCATGATATATTGTTGGCTTTAAGATCCACATTGTATGCCAAAATACAACCAAGTCTAGTTTTTTAAAGTTAATTGTATTAGGCAAATTGTTTAGGATGAAAATCTCACATTTGCAACATATAGAATTTTTCGATATTTTGCTAAGGTACAAATATGGGGTGTCATACGTGATTAGTATCTCACAAACACGACTTTTCGTCGTCAAATCGACCTTTTATTTGTCCAAATACACCCATGTTTAGTCTTTTTTTTTTATTATTAATTATGCTATACAAATCGTCAAGGATTAAAATCTAGCAAATAAGAACAACCGAATTTTTCGACCCAACAAAGTATAAATACATATTGTGTTTTAGGGGAACTAGCTGAGTTGATATAGCCATGTCCGTCTGTCCGATGGAAACTACAAGAGCTAGAAACACAATTTCAAATAAGCTTCTTCGGTTTAAAAAAAATGGGATTTATGAAACGTTTCCAAATTCACTAAATTTCAAATCTATTTTCTGATTACAAATAATACAATCTGCGATTTTGTGTGCCTTGTTGTCTACTTTTTGATTAAGTTTTTTATAACAAAACACTTTTTCACCAACACTTCAGCTCTTTCTGGCTATATTCGCCAAATGGTGGCATCACTGGCTCTCGATATTCAACACTTCGGTTTTTTCCAGTTATATTCGCCAAATGGTGGCATCACTGGCTCTCGATATTCAACACTTCGCCTTTTTCCGGTTATATTCGCCAAATGGTGGCATCACTGGCTCCTTAAATTCACACTTGCACAAATAAAAACTGCAATTGGACAAGTTCCAGTTTGTAGTATTTCTTTATTACAACAAAATGCTTCCGCGTCCAATGCTTAAATCAATGAAAATCCGAAGAGCGTTTACTTCTTGGACTTGACGGCGCCTTTGGGGGCGGGTTTCTTGGAGGCGGTTTTGACGGCGCTCTTGCCGCCGGTCTTGCCAGCGGGCTTCTTGGTGGGGGCCGCCTTGGTGGGCTTCTTCTCCACCTTCTTGACGGGCTTGACCAGAGCGTCGCGCTGGCTCTTAAGGGCCTTGACGATCTTCTGCTCCTCGATGAGGAAGGCGCGCACGATGCGCTCCCGCAGGCAGCTGTGGCAGAGGACGCCGCCGTAGGTGCGGGAGACGGTCTTGTGCCGCTTGGAGAGGCGTGGCCGCTCGCAGGGGCGGGAGGGGGTGATGCCCGACAGCTTCTCCTTGCACTGCCCGCAGCGTGGCACGGTTCTGTTCTTCTTCACATACTGGTAGACCAGACGGCCGCCAGGGGTGCGAACACTGTAAACAAAGAGGGGTGCGTTTAGAACAAATACACTGCGCGAAATTCGCTGCACTTACATGCGCCTCCTGTTGGATCTGGTGTTGTACGAGAGGCGGCGCCTCAAAGTCAATCGCTGTACCATTATGCGGCTGCTGCGTTTCGATTTCGATTCAGAATCAGATCATATATTCAAAGGAGTCCATTTAGGCAGCGACCACAAACGAAGCATGAAAAAGAGTGGAAAGGGGAATGCAATTCACATAAGTAACATGTCACAGTGTGCACAGTGATATTGTTTATCATTTTATTTTTAAATTTGCAACAATTTGTTTGTTGTTCGTTGGATGTTCACAGATTATTTAGCGAATTTAAAAAGCAGGCTTACGTACTTGTAGTAAAAAACCAAAAGAGGGAAAGAAGAAGCAAATCGACGCGAAGTTGGCTGCTCGTCGCGTAAAGAGTGTTGTGAAACGCCATTTGCAGACAACACATCTAGTATTTCTGGTACTTTACTTGCGAGACTGGTAACACTGCGCACATTTCAATTGCTTACAATTGTGTTTAAATAATAGCAATTATGTGAGCAGATAATTAATGCTGCTAATGAATATATTTTTGTTAATTTAATTAGTTTGTATGTGAAGTTGAATCAATAATAATTATCTGTTTATGCGGGCATTTTTGAACTTGATTGCGCTGGTCACACTGCGCAGCAGCAGCCGGCTCCACGCGTCTGCATTTGATAATCAAATTTTGTTTCCTCCCAAACTAAACCCAAATAAAGCCTACAATGAGTTTCCTGAAGCCCAAAACACACATAGAGCAGGGCGATGTGGTTATTCTGTACCTGAGCGCCAATTCCATGCATGCCATCGAAGCGGTGCCGACGATAGTCAACAAAAAAGGCGAGACCATCGCCTACATCTTCCAGACGCAGTACGGATCTTTAAAAGTGGAAAGTGGGTAGCTAGACTTGAATTATAAAAATAGTGACTAATCAACTGTCTTCCAGACATTATTGGCGTGGAGTACGGCAGCCGAGTGGAGCTATCGAAGGGCTGGGCGCACGTGCTGCAGCCCAATCCGGAACTGTGGACACAGACGCTGCCGCATCGCACGCAAATTATCTATACGCCGGATATTAGCATGATACTGCATCAGCTGGAGGTGCGTCCGGGTGCCGTGGTCGTAGAGTCCGGCACCGGCTCTGGCTCGCTGTCCCATTACTTTCTGCGCGCTCTGAAGCCCACCGGACAGCTGCACACCTTCGACTTCCATGAGGCGCGGGCGGAGCAGGCGCGGGAGGAGTTCCGGCGACACGGGCTGGGCGACTTTGTCACCGTCTATCACAGAGACGTATGCAAATTGGGCTTCAGCAGCGAGCTCGATGGTGTGGCCGATGCGGTCTTTCTGGATCTGCCCGCACCGGATTCGGCGGTGCCACATGCATTCAAGGCGTTGAAGCTGTCTGGTAAGTGCAACAACTGACCAACAACAAGTTGTCAGCGCCCTTTGGCGGCCAGCCTTGCACAGACTTGGCAGCAATCAAAGCTCGTTCGACTTGGTCAGTCAGTTGTCTCCCCTGTCTCTGTCTCTGTCCGCTGTCCGCTGTCCCTGTCTCTGTCTCTGTCTGGGTCTTTTCATTGTCATTGACATTGAATGCGCAGGCTTTTGGCAGCTGACGTGGCTCGGAGAGACCGGGCAGCTCGCTGGCCAGCTTTGTCACTCATTAGCGAGCGCAAACTTGGAAGTTGAATGCAGGGAGGTGGGCTTGGAATATCAGATTAAATTGTTTTTATACCCTGTACCCATAAAATGGGTAAAAGCGGGGCTAATAACTTTGTATGCAACAGTAGACCCCAAAAACTGTATATATATATTTGATGAGAAAGACGAGATCAAAGGATATATTCATGTCCGTCCGTCTGTCCGTATGTATGTCCTGTCTCGTAACAGTATACCCCAAAAACTATATATATATATATTGGATGAGAAAGACGAGATCAAAGGATATAGCCATGTCCGTTCGTCTGTCCGTCTGTATGTCTCTGTCTCAATCTCGGAAACCATAAGAGCTAGGGTAGCCAATTTTGGAATGTAGCTAGGTGTATACCATACGCAGCTGCAGTTTATTTCAAATTTGGGATACCACAGCCCATTTATGCCCAAATCGATAAAAACCGCATAACAAGCGTAATATTAAACATAGAAGGTTGGTATTTGGAACAAATACTCTTTAACATTCTATTTATCTACTCTCAAACGCGCATTGAAATCGGTTAACAAAGACAGAAGCTATTGAAGAAACAATATTTCACGATTTGCCTCGCCAACTCTCTAGCGGCCAAAAAAGTGAGAAGAAGCATTGCTTTGGCGCTGCGCATGATATTTTCTAAATATTTGTAAATTTTGGTTAAAATATAGGCTGCAGGGTATTCTACAGTCGGGCGTGACCAATTGATCGGTTCAGTTCTCACTTATTTATTCCTATAATTATATTGTATTACTGCTTGGTTATCGCATATTATTAATGGTTTCGTTGTGCCCTTCAGGTGGTCGCTTCTGTTCCTTCTCGCCCTGCATTGAGCAGTCGCAGCGCTGCATAAACGCCTTAACCGAACACGGTTTCAACGAGATCTGCTCCATGGAGGTGCTGCAGCAGGAGAGCGTTATCAAAACGCGCACCGTGCCTGTTATCGACCTGGAGTTTCTGACGCAGCCTAAAAGCCAGGACGTCAGTCAAGGCGAGGATCAGAAGGTAAAGGAGTCCAAGGAGGTGAAAAAGTATCTGACCTCCAGCAATCCCCAAATGCTGCCCGGACACACGGGGTTCTTGACGTTTGCCACGCTGCCGCCCAACATACCCAAGGCATGAGATTTGCTGAATAAATCGTTAGTTATATTTTTTATATGCTTTGTGAATGGCTGGCTCTTCAAAGTCAAAGTCGTAATCGTCGAACAGTTTGCGTTCCATGTTCCGGACACCGCCGCAGTTGTAGCAGCGCTGCTGCAGCTCCAGCTGATCCTGCTTGCGGCTGGCGGATTTGCGTGGCAAGGCCCAGGGCAAACGCTGCTCCGGTATGGCCACCTGGGTGCGCTGGGGATTGCCGCTGCAGGTGGGACAGCGGCCCATCACCTTGGGCTTGGGCAGCATGCCGTAGATCACAGGGCCCGGCGGAGGCACGCCGTAGATCGTGACGATCTGTGGCAGGCTGGAGTAGGGACGCGTATGGAAGAGTTTCTCCCGGTTGAGAAAGCTAAAGGAAAAGATGGAAAGGCTGTTTAGTTGCAAGGGGAAAATGTTAACGGTTCTCGGAGCTACTTGGGTCTGGGCTCCAGCCAGAGATTGTTCAAGCGTTTGCTGCTCATGATGTCGCCCAGCTTCTGCAGCAGGCGCAGGTTTTCCCGTTCGATTTGCTGCTGACGTTCCCGTTCGTTCTGCTGCTTCTTCCATTTGCGCTGCACATGATCGTGCTGTCGTGGCGACTTCGTATCGATGGCCGGACGTGCGGACATCACTTTCTCGCGATGCTGCGCATAGCGCAATTCCTCCCAAGGCTGTTGCAGTAATTTGTCGCGCCGCGAAATCATGCTGCTGCAAGTGCGAAGCGAAAACGATTGTCAAGAGGGTTGATTGAAGCATTCGCAGGCAGTTGAGCTCAGTTCAGTTCAGTTGGGTTTATTTGCGTTGAATTAAATGTTTAGCAGCACAAACAAACATTTCATTGTTGTGCGGCCATAACAACAACCTTGCCAGGACAACGAGTGCGGCACTCAAAACAAGCAAATGTTGCACCATCATGCCCGCAGATTAAGTTCAATGGCGGCGGCTGCTTTTGCTCAGCTGTCCCGCCTGTCTATCCCAGCAGTGACATCCCTTTTCGGACTTGACTTGCAAATTTGCAGCCAGGTTCAGGTTCAGCTCCAGGTCCATGTCCATGCACTGTTACATAATTCTCATTGCATTCGATTCTGGTTCTGTTGCTGCTGCCGTTGCTTGTTAGTCAGCATTGCCCCCTCTGCCCCTCCGCAGCCCCTGCTGCGCACTTTTCCGTTTCCTTATGTAGTAGCCGCTGCTCTTGCAACTTCAATTGGTGTGGCGGCATATTTTTCTTTCTTCTTCGCAGCTTCTCCTGCTGCTGCTCATATGTCAACTGGCAACTCAGTTTGCTGCCGTTCTAAACTCTTGTTTAGTGCCTGATTGATGTTAAGTACCTTGTGCCTAGCTCATATTCAAGGTGCTTAATGCTTTCAATAATTTCCTACTAACTTTTATTTGGCAAACAGCTTGAAGTAGTTTCAAACACCATACACTTGCACACTACTCTAGTATTTAACGGCAATTACTCAACTTCGTGATGCTTCTAAGTACACATTTTCTGTTAAAAGAATATTTTTGGAAATTAAATGTTGCCAATCAATGTTGATAATGATACCCATTTTGAGATTTCCGAACAGGCTAATCTATCCTTAATCATAAGTTTTCTATTTAATATACAACTCACAACCCAAAGCCAAGGATTTTAGCCAAACATTAGGTAATATTTCAAATCGATTCAATTTGAGAATACTTACTTTAATGTCTACTACAAATATTTTTGATGTAAAAAATGATTTAGTTTTAATTGGAGCTGTATGACGGTTGAAGCAAACCGGTTCGGAACCATACCTCCGAAATTTCTTCAACTTTGAACCAAACCTTAGTCCGCTTCATTCATTATCAAAATTACAGAACTCCAATCCACTTTGAAATAAACTTTCCAGTTCCATTAAACAATGCTAATTTTATTCCAGTTCAATAGAAATTATCATCATACGATATTATTATTATATTTATAGATTCCTTGTACTATTGATTAGCAGAAACTCAAGAACTCTTTAGCTGGCATTGAAAACTTTTAATGTGTATTTTACAAAGTTTAAAATACTATATAATTTATATAGTTAGTCATTAAAAAAGAGTTCCGATTAACATGCAAATTAATTTTTTTTATTTTTAAACATAAATTTCCTTTAAATATTATTAATTCAGTTGAGATTGGTTGGTTAAACAAGCTGTGGAGATTTCCTGGTAAGATGATAGACAATTTACGGGAATTTCGACTCCCTATTGTAGTTAATAATGTTGTGTAACACTTGAAGCGTAGTATTTGTTATTGTGAGTAGTTATTGAAGTATTCTAAGTACTATATTGATGTCAAAAATAGAAAAAGCAAGGGGCCTAACAATTGTTCTGCTTTTGAGTTTATTAGCCCCCCGTTGGGGCGTCTTACAAATGCGTCTATTGTTTTTGCTTGTCTTCGTGTTGCAAGCAACATTGCGTGTTGTTGTTGCTGTTGTTGTTGCTGTTGTTGTTGCTGTTACCAACAAGTTGCCAGCAACTGTTGCCATTGGGCGTGAGTTGGCACTATTATCAAATTAAAAGCAGCGCCGCTTATTGGTCAGTTAATTGGAAGATTTGTAATTTGATACTGTGCATAACGTGTTGCTTATCACAGCTCCCATAACTATTGTTGTTGTTGGCGATGCTGTAGTACCAGTATTTGTGTGTATTATCTTGTTAGCTGATCGACAACTGTAACGGATTGCCATTCAGCTATGAGCCACAGTCCATAAACCCATAAAATCATCATCCACAATCCATAAGCCATAAACTATAAGGCAAAAACCAGAGCCATGGCCCCACCAAGACTGCCCCGCACTGTCTCCATCTCTTTCTAAGCATGCCTCTTGCTCTTTCTTTTGCTGTTATGCCCGCTGGCAGCGCTGTGAGTCGTCGCTACTAAACACCTGCTTATTTATGCATAAATTTCATATAGAAATGCTCATTTTTATTGAAAATACTTGTATTTATCAAATGGCATATAATTGTGCGATTGTTCACGTCTAGTGTGTGTGTGTGTACATCAGGGGGGTGCAGCTTTGCCCCCAGCCATGTGGCCAGTTTCTCACCTTTAGAAGCCGACCAGCAACAGTCGTCGATGGCAACACAATAACAACAAAACATTTATGCAACTGATCAAGTTGGTCTGCATGAAACCTTGAATGAACTACAAAATCAATTGTATTAAATATTTATAACAATTTATAATTGTATATATAAAATTAAATTAGTTTGCATAATAAAATCAAGATTACGTTTGTTTAAAAAAATGTATATAGAATAAATTGAATTATATTTATAAATCTTTTAACTATTGTGGTCAATTTCTAAATAATTGTGATTTCTCGACAACTTCCAGCTGATGCCAAGAATGTATTGTTTTTAATCCATATAAAAGTTTTTAAATAATATTAAGTTCTAAAAAATTTAAACATTTATAAAAATAGTTATACCCTATTAATTTAATATATTTATATTTTCATAAATTTTATTTTAATTGAACTGCCACCGGGTTTATTCGTTGATAAAATACTAATTGATACTCAGAATCAAAAGAGATGAAACTTCCTGAATACTTTATATACGATTTCGCATATTATCGATTATGTTGTTTGTGTACGTTGCGCTGTTGCTCATATTGATTACTGTTTTGAATTTGTATTTAATGGCATCTATTAATTAAGTTTGCATTTAACTTTTAAACGAGTATTTAACAACTATGTGTGGCAAAGAGTCTTGCGTCTGTTAGTTCATGTGCTCGATTGTTGCCGCATATTTAGCTAGCAAACGATACTCCCCGGTTCGTTATAGTGTGTTTCCACCGTATTTCTTTTTTCGGGTGAGCACTCGCATATCATAACACAAAGTGTATACAATAACTGGCCCTGTCCATTTATTACAATATGCGCCGGCAAACGCTTGGAAACGCTAGCAACACCAGCAACAGTCGAAAACCAGAATGGGCGGAGCAGATCAGTCGGACGGGCCCGACTGTCTTATACCCTGTGCCAAAGCTCGCGCTGCGCGCTCGCAAATACAGTATATAATTTAATTTAACATTTTTTATATATAATTTAATTTATTTATATTTTGTTTATTAAACAATTTAAATGCGCTTTTCAAGATAGTTAAATATATTAAAAACAAAATATTATAAAACTGTCATATGCAGCGTAGCAGCAATGCTGTCTCTGCTACGTTTCCTATATGTGCCGCTTAATTGGCCGCGCTGCTAGTGAGCGAGCGAGGCAACACCTGCAATATTGTTTCGCCTATAACTCCTGTGTTTATTGATAGATTTTAATGCGCTTCTCAGGAAAGTTTAATATAATAGAAGAGAGTATATATACCGAATAACAACGTTGTATGTTCAATATTACGCTTGTTATTAAGTTTTTATGAATTAGGGCGTAAAAGGGGCGTGGCATCCAAAATTTGAAAAAAGCCTTATCTGCGCCTGATGTATACCTACAAAAACCTGAAAACAGAATTTATATAACTCTATTTGTGTCTCTTAAATTGGCGAATGAATTCTTTTTATGCTCGTTGTGGGCGGAAGGGGAGTGGCATCCAAGATTTGAAGTAAACTTGATCTGCGTATGGTATACACCTTTCAGAAATGACCAAAACGACTTTTCTAGCTCTTATAGTTGCTGAGATCGACGCGTTCAAACAGACGGACAGACGCACAGACGCACAGACGGACAGACGGACAGACGGACAGACGGACAGACAGACGGACATGGCTATATCGACTCAGCTCGTCATCCTGATCAAGAATATATATACTTTGTGGGGTCTGCCACGCCTCCTTCTGCCTGTTACATACATTCGCACAAAGTTATTAACCCTGTTTTCCCATTTTTCAAATGGGCACAGGGTATAAAAAGCTGCGATTTGCTGTCAGCTAATAATAATAATTTCGATATTGAAAATACGTTTTCTTAGTTAGGTACGACACTAAACGATTTCGCCCCATTCCAAGTGTTGCTGTTGCAAGCGTTCGACAGTGCTAAAAGTCAGGCAACAGGCAACAGGCAATGGGCAATGGGCAATGGGCAATGGGCAACACTTGCAACAGGCAATGGGCTGGGGGCGACGGGCATGGGTGGAAAGGGGGGCGAGGTAAAAAGCTGCAACTCTTGCAACAACACAACGGGCACAACAGTTGACCGTTGGTGTGGGCGGTGCTATATTGCTGCTTCTTCTGCTTCGCCTGCTTCTTCTTCATGTTGAGCGTTTTTCGCAGACAGGTGGTGTGGTTGGTGTCGATGTTGCTGGGTCGCCGACATCGACTTGGTGTTCAATATGAGCCACAATTGAGGCATTTAATCGAGCATCTCTTAACACGCCTTGGAATGTTGACTTATTATTGGCCATGCCACAACTGCAACTACAACAGCAACTGCAACAGCAAACCCAACAGCAACTGTTGCTGTTGTTGTTGTTGTTGTTGGTCGCTTGCGCTCTCTCTTTGGTTAGCAAGTTGCTGGTGTCTGGTGCTGCATCTGCGTCGGTGTCAGAAGTCTGTAGTTACCTCACCAGTAAAAGCGTTTATCATCATTAGACTCAATCTAAAGACGTTTTGGCCGGGGTTATCATGTTGATTATGTTGTGTGAAAACAAATTACATTTTGCCCAAGACTCGGGCTTTAGCACCAATTGTTGTCGCTGTCAGTATATGCTGTTGTTGTCCCAGAATTTTATGTAGCTGTTGTTGTTGTTGCTGCTGCTGCTGCTGGCTAATTGTGAAACCGCTGGAAAGATTCAATTGTGCCATTGACAAACCAATTTGGTTGTTCAAAATTCTCTTTCTTTATATTTTGTCTAGTTTGTGAAAGGCTTTTACCGCGCTCGCTCAGCTCAGCTTAGCCCGCTAGGCCGTGAGAAAATTGCAAATCAAAAATATTTCTGCTATTGGCAATAATTGCTCGCAAAACTCAACAATTGCAGCAGAACAGAAACAACAACAGCAACAACAACAACAGCAAGAACTTGGTAATAATTTAGCTATTGAGCTGTGTCTTAGACACAGCTGTGTTCTATAGTATAATATCGTAGCTGCAATTGTTGCTGTTGCGGCGGCAACAGCTGCTGCCATGCCACTTGCAACAGCAACAACAGCAACAACAACAACAGCAACGCCAACAGCTTAGCTAAAAGCTTAACTTGGCCCTGACCGTCTGTCTATAAACACTGTGCAGCATACAATATTATTATTAAATATTTTCACAAAAATTCCAATCAATTTTTTACGTTCATAACAAATTTGAACAATATTTATGACTGGGTTCATATTGTTTGTTTTATTTACGAGCATGCCTATAAATATATACAATTTGGTACAACGGTTAACCTAATTAAATAAACTTTACTGTAAATTATACAGATAATAAAATTACAAAGTTCTGAATATAAAAATTGTAGTGTAATTAATAAATATAATAATTAAATAAATTATAATTAAAGTATAATTTTGATAAATCAGAAAGCAGAATCATTTGTAGCTGAAGAGCATCCTAATGTTTCAGTATTTCAAATGTAAATAATCAAATATCTTATCCAATATCGTTTTCCGTTTTCATATTTAAAATATTGTATTACGAGCAAGATCCCTTTTGACCTTGCTTTTGACCATCATTTAAAATTGTTTTTGTGTAGCTACTTAACTTTCTCGCTTCACAACTAAATGTTAGTTCTGTATAGAATTTTTTTAAGTTTTTGTACCATGCATCCAATAAAAATTACGAGAACTTTGAAATGGTATTTTGCTATTTCGAAAATTGATGACATGTTTTACTAGTGTCTAAAAATAATAAAACAATTGTTAAAAATAAAAAAATAAAATAAAATCCAATACAATTCATTTCTGTTTTATTTTATACTTTTACATTTTATTATCTAGCGGTGTAGCATTTTTTATGGGCTTAACTGCAAGCAGAACATAAAACATTAGCTCTAAACTTGATTTTGCCCAGCCAATAAACATTTTTATGCGCTTTTAAATGTAATGTTTGTCGTTGTTGCTGCCGTTACGATAACATTCTCTGATTTGTGCCACACACAACTAACAACAACAATAACAACAACGATGAAAATCGGGCCAGGCCAAGACAGGCCGTTAACTATTTATCAGAGGGTCAATGTCACGCTTTGACGCCTTCGCCAAGATACTGTTTTTCAGCAAACTATTTTATTTGTCGCAGTTTATTGCATTTGGCTTGAGGTTTTCTGTTTGTATCTGTGTGGTATTTTGCAGTTTTCTTGACTGTGGCTTTAGTTTTATCTTGTCAACGCAATCATCTAATAGTTATTCCTTTTTCTTAATTAATTAACAATGTTCGCATGGGTGTCAATGACGTGGCCTAGGTTTTTGGCCTTTTATTTTATGTTTTCTTTATAATAAATTTTTTTTATTTATTTTTTATGTGGTATTATTCAAGCTTGTTTGGCTTCAAGTGAACGGTTCAAATGTGCATGACTTCGAGTAGAGATAAACCAACTGTGACTATAATAATATTAAAGTTGCAAAAAAGAAAGTATAGTGCAGACTAAACACAGGCAAATACAGCAAAAATGCCAACACTCAAGATCTATTTAGGACTAAGGTTTGGATATATAATATGTACAATCAAATTGAAAGTGCAATTTTGTTTGTGAATGTGCAGAGTGACAGGTAACTTAAAATTGGTAATAGTAATCTGTATGGGTGTGAATACACGTGCAGGTTGGTCTACAAAATAAATAATAAACACAATTTATAGCAACAGCATTATTAGAGGTAATCAATTTTCTCTATTAAAACTGTGATCTTCCATCTATGCTAACTTCATTATAGACTTTTCATGCCAGTAGTTGGACAACCACTTTATGCTAGGGTTAAAGAATTGCATAAATAATTTGCATATCAACGACAAAAGCTCAAGTATGTTCAAGAGTTGCATACCAAAAATTCTTACAAGTTGCCAGCTGAGCAAGTTCCAAAGGCAAAACTATGCAATGCCAATCAATAAAGATTGCCAAGACGCCGCCAACAAAGGGGAACGTCAATATGTACTGGCCACAGAAGACAACTAATTGAGCCATTTTGAGCTCTATGACAATCGTTTGTGAGCTTAAGCACAGCGATACCCAGTCAAAACCCACACTCAGTTGGCCAACGCCTGCTTGGAGTGAGGCCAAGGAAGCCTGAAACTGCGCACTGTGTCAAGTCTTATGTGCAATAAAATTAAAGTTTTGTTTATGAATGGAATTACACGGCGATCTACAGAACCGCACAGACCAAAGACAACGGACACGGACACGGGCACGGACAACGACAACTTCGACATTTAGCTAGAGCAAGACGCAGCTGGATGCCCAGATAGACAGAAAGAGAGAGCCAGCTCAGATTTGCAGACACTTCATCTAAATGTCAGGCCATATCTAGCGACACTCGCACAAGCCAGTATCTACCTACTCAGTTGGCAGTGTTAGCCCTCAATTTCAACACTCGCACAACAACACTTGGACAACGTTGGAGCGGCGTCTTTGGCGGCTGCTTTGGCCAAATCAATTGAGCCGCCTTGCAAACGAGCTAAAACAAATGACTTGACTTGAATTGGCGAGAGTTTGGACTGCAGCGAGAGCTCCAGAGTTGGCCGCGAGGAGCGAACTCAAAGATCATTAGTATAATTTAAGTAAATTAAACGCAGCGATTAGGCCACAGGATGCCAAACGGCAATGGAAACGGCAACGACAGCCTCAACCTCAACCTCAGCCTCAACCACAGACCGCAGTGCTCAGTGCTCAGGGAAACCTCTTTCTTACTCATTGTCGGCAAAAAGTCTTCTTGTGTTTATTTAAATTTATTGTAACATTGCAAGCCGCGACTCAACAGCCATTTCAATTTGTAAAACAAGCGAGCAAACAAGCTGTTAAAATATAATGATTGGCACCAAAAGCAAAACTATAAAAAGAAAGATTCAACTCCTGGCAGTCACATTTGTATCTAGGTTAAACCATCCCTATATGCATATCGCTGCTCAAACTGACCATTTACCATACTATATTTATGCGGCGTTTGCTCATTGTCCACGCTCAGGCTGAAGCTCATGCTCATGGCTCTTACGCTTATGATTGGTAATGCGCCAATGCATAAACCATTTGGCATTGAAAATACTTACTTTGGACTGTGGACTGTGCCATGCGGATACTACATTGTTTGATCAGAAGTTTTTACAAGCCAACAGTGTGCAGCAACAGTTTCCCACACAGACAATGGGTACTCAAAGAGAAAAAAAAACAAACAAACCACATAAAATGAAAAACAAACCCAACTGTAGCGGCGACAACCACAGCAACTAGCAAACTGGCAACGACTGCCGGGTCTAGCTTAGCCAGAAACAGAACTCTGGCCACAAAAGACTGCCCCAGACAGAATTACAAGCGCAGTGGAACAATGCATGCAGTCGAACAGTGGTGAAAGTGTCGGGCTATCACAGTTAACAAAATGCATCTTTGATAATGGAAAGCGAGTTATCAGTTGCTATTAGAACTACACAATTTCTTATGATTTTGGCGAAAGTGAAAATTCCTGCATTAAACGAAAATTTCATCTGCTATTGATTTGAAAATATGTTATCATCCTTTTAATAAATACAAAATCCTATCCTCTTTATACCCTGTTTTCAATAAAAATGGGTGAAAACAGGGTTAATAACTTGTTTGGTATAGAAATAACTTTGTTCATTCTATTAATCATTGTTAGTGGGCTTTTAGTAATCGCAAACGGAATATTTAAAGATGTCTGCTAAGATATCCTGTTAGGTATACCAATTGAATTTGCTCAAAATTTTAGAATATATTTATCAAGTCTTACAACCGAATTCTTAAATATTTATTTCATATCACTGTTTAATTTCAAGTAATTTTCTTTCCGATTTTTTTGATTTTTAATAATAAATGTATATTATTTAAACTGCCTAACTTGCTTAAGTATTTTCACCATAGTTTAAAAAATGCAATTCAAATGTAATTTAAATGCTTTGACCCACTGTGCGTTTGGCTCGAGTCTTTAGCAATTGACAAAAGCCAAACATAAAGCAGCCAAAGAAAACAAAAGCACAAGAAAACAAATAAACAGTCAGCACTGAGTGCGCAGACAAAACAGCAATTCATATTTGCTCTGATTTATATGGCGTCTAGAAGTTTTCCATTTTTATTATCATTATTACGATTATGATACTTTTTCCCAGGCCAGCAACAAGCTACAAAGGAGCAACAACAGCAGCAGCAGCAGCAGCAGCAAACACCGAGTAATGCAGCGAACACTGTTGTAATCAATCAGAGGTCTTGTGCGCCTTGCTTTTTTAGAGTTTCATCTTTCTGTTATTCTGAAAATTAATGTGCTTTAATTTGCAAGTTTGTGTCCTAAGTCTTTGGGTTGCTGACGCGGCCAAGTTTGTGTCCTAAGTCTTTCGCTTTAGCTGCCACACACAAAGCGCTGGGCGTTTATTTTCTGCTTTCAGTTGTTGTTGTGTGTTCCACAGAAATGTCATTAAAGCCACACACACACCACACACACACACACACACACACTCACACACAGATAGAGCAATGAAGAGGGTGCGCGAGGCTGTGTTCTGTGATCTCTCGCGGGCAATGTCAATTGCTGCAACGATCCAAAGAGATCTGCATTGCTTGATATTCTAATTGCTGAAATTGTTCATGTGGCAGACAAGTGTGCATGTGTATGTGTGTGTGTGTTTGTGTGATTATAGTATGCGCCATGCCCAATGAATAATCATTGAAATCCGTATACTCTGCGCTTGTTGTTGTGCATTTTTTTCCTCACTGTTGACAAGAGCAAACACCCGCATCGGAGCCACGGGCCCGTCCCGATGGTGGTCCTCATTGTGTCGCACTGATCCAAATCGCTGCGCCAAAGCAAAAGCATCAAATTTTTCGCAACGCTCGTTTTCAGTTGTTCCTGTTGTTGTTGTTGTTGTTCCTGTTGTTGCTGTTGTTGTCGCTGCTCTTGCTTTTCCATCAGATATGAAAGCTGGAGCGTCGCCGTTGTTCCTGTTGCTGTTGCTGTTGTTGCTGTTGTTGCTGGCGTCGCTTGTCTGGTCTCTTTGCCCAAACGCAGTTTTCGGCTTGATTTTCTTAATTAAATTTTTGCTACGCCGCTGCCAAGGCTATTCCCTCAGCCTCATGGCCCTGCACCTTCTCCCGGCTGAACCCGTTTGCCTGATGATGATGCTGCTGCTGCTGCTGCCGTTACTGCCGCGGCTGATACTGATGATGATGATGTGTGCTTTATAAGTCTGCTGCAGCGCTCCGACGCAGTCGCTGATTTGACGATGTCGATAGCATGGCTGTGTTTTTTTTTTTTTGGCGTTTGTTGCTCTTGTTGTTGTTGTTGTTGTTGTTGTTAACACACTCCCACATTTTGTTATTTTTTTTGTTTCAACTGGTTAACATTTTTTAAGGAGTAGCTGCTAAGTAGTTAAACTTAACAAAAGCGTACTCTACTTCTAGTGGAAAAGAAACTAGATATAGATAGCTCCTTATTAAATTTAATTTAAATATTGTAACAAATAACCACTGCACCACACGCACAGAGCAAATTGAATACACTACCATCCCACTGCCCAGTTGAGCGAATTGTCAGTTGCATATCTTCACTGTTTATTATCCGTAATATAATTTACAGAATCAATGGAAATATGTGGCTGGTGCGGTTTTTAGGGTTAGTGGGGAAGGGGTATCAAAAATCTAAAGCAAGCTTAATCTGCTTACTGCATAGGAAAGCCCAAATAGAGCCCAAAATTGCGTTCCTATCTCTTACAATTTGGGGGATATGGGTGTTTATTCAGACACGACTCGTTTTGGGTGACACACACAAACCCTATTTGCACAAATTTTATAGTCATTTATAGACTTTTTTAAAGTACAGGGTCTAAATAGAAGGACTTAAATGCATAAGCAGTTTGCTACAGGAATATTATTTTATATTTTCAGCAGCCTTAAAATGTATTTCTGATATATTATCTTCTAACAATTACCGGAGCTAGCTTATGCGGTAATTTATAAGCCATTAAAAGAGTGGCTTCTCTCATTAACCCATCACCCAGCTTGTCGCCCAAAACTTGACCCAGGCTCGAACTCGACCCACAGCTCGACCCGAACCGCAACGAGCAGCAACAGAGCAAGAGCAACAACAACAATAACAACAACAAAAGCAACAACAACAATATGAAACAGTGCCCGGCAACATCATTTACATCATCATTCACAATAAAATAAAAGTGCACACGCCCACTTAAAGGGCCTCATAAATTGTGTCGAATAATCAGTTTCAACATAATTTATTGTAATTTACGAGTGCCGGCAGAAGCAACAATCGGGTGTAGAGCTAGCAGAGTCTAGAATAGAGTTGAGTCGAGTCGAGTTGAACTACAACAGATCTATAAGTACGCGGTAACAACATATACAGAGTCTAGGTAGTACAACCACTTCAGTTCATTTCGCCCACAAGTTGAAGTTAGAGTTGAGTTTCGGTTTAGTTTTTATAGAGCGTTTCGCAGTTAAATGCTACAAATGAAAATCCTAAACGGCACATTGAAAGCATCTTGATAAGAATGGTAGCGCAATAAGCTGAAGCTCAGCTTGTAGCTGGTGGTATGAGTAGAGCTTGGCGTGCAAACACCTTGGTATAATCATATTTCAATGCTTAATAATATTTTTAGCGCTGCTTTCAGTCAGAAAGATTTCTTATGCTCAATACTTTGAGCATTTTACCGTCTCTCGGTTAGTTGCGGCTATTGTAATTGAAACTATTGTTTTCGGGTTTTTGAAGCTCTGCAATTGCTGCCAAAGAGCATTTATATCAATCACTCAATGAGAAATACAACGATCAATCAATTTCAATTTCCATCGGTCGATGGCAAGAGAAGCAAGGATAGAGCAAGAGATTGATTTGAGCGAGTTGGCTTTTATTTAGTGATCGAATCAGCATTGGGGGTATTGTTGCTATTGAAATCATCCCAATCAGAAGAATTGAAATGTCACTGTAATAAACTTCAAGCCTTCAACGCGATAAAAGCCTCTTTCATTTCCACTTGACATACTGACAGCCAACTACTGTCCTCTTCTGGCCTGGCCGGTCTGGCCTGTCCTGCACTGTCCTGGCCTATTATCGCCACTTGCAATCATTCAAAGCATCATCCAACGCGACAGTAGCCTTATTAAATGCTCTCGCTCTGTTTTTTCTCTGTCTAACACTCGACACTATGCAGCCTTGTCTGTGATTTGGTTAAAGAGATATGGCCCGAAGCTCGTTATGATATCGGACAAAAACTAAAAAAGGCGGCACAACAAAAAGTTGTCGGTTTCAATTGTGAAATTTCACTTGAAATATTTGCAAATACTACTTTGCTAATTGACTCCAAAGGTTGCTTGTGTGGAATAGTACTAATAGCTAATGGTAAGGTATAAGGTGTAATGTTTTATGTGGAATTCTTTAACTGAGGGCATGGACATGAAAGAAGCGCATGTAGAATACAAATTCTCGGGCTGATAGCCAAAATTTGCACTACATTTATATAGTATAATCAATAAAATGAACTGATTTCAATTGTATATGTAAACAAATAAATAATGAATAACTTTCAACATGAGCATACCACCGCATAGTCGCTATAAATTTATCGATTTATCGCTCAAAAATATCAAATCTTTCAGATAGTATATTTGCTTTGTGGGAAATTGCCAAATTAAATATCTATTTTGATTTTATAGATTAATATAGAATTTATAAGCTAATTATCAAAAGCTTATTTTTTTAATCGAATTTCTACAATATAGTTTCTTTAATAACTTCTATGTTTATTAACCGATTTTACCTGAACTAGTATTAATCGTTTTTCATGGTAGCATACCCAGTTGTTTGTACTTGTATCAGTTTTTGTAGCGTTTTATTTTTATATTTTTATGATTTACTGTTTGCAGTTTAAACAAATCAGATGCAGCCTGCCAAAGCTTGGTAGCTCGTCTAACGCAAAAATTGGGGCGTTTGGTGCGTTGGTAAAACAAATATTTGTTTACCATGTGTAATGGAAATCTTGTTGTTGCGGTTTTTGACTTGACCAATTACTCAGGCTGATAGGCGTGTGCATGGCAAGGCAGAGTTGGCAGAGCAAAGTTTGTGAGTTCAAAGTGCTTAAGTCGCCGAGCAATGATTGCACCAACTGGCTGGACGACTCTGGTTGACCAGGCCAGAGACAGGCCCGGCCAGCCAAAGTTGAGTGTATCTTCCCAACGTAATTTAAACTAAATCGGTGCGCTTGCCAAACTGCGTAGAGCTCCACAAGAGCCATTCACACACACATAGATACTCGGATACACAGACATGCACACATGCAGCTTGAGCTGGCTGCTTGTTGAATCTCAAGTACGCTCTCCGAGTGTCTGTCCGTCCTGGTCTCTGTGTCTACTCGTAATAATCAATTATTTCTGTGTAATTTATGGTAATGTTCAGTCATGATGGATTGACTGCTCTAATGTCGCTCTAAATCTTTGTGCCCGGGCCATGCTACGGTTATATGCTGCTTGTGTAGCGGCATCGCACATGCCCACAAGTTCAAACCAGAGCAGCTCCAAACACAGAGCCCAGCATTGGGACTGAGACGGGCACCGATACTAAGCCAGTGGCAGAGGGGAAGGCTGAGGCTGATGCTGAGACCGAGGCAGGTGCAATTGCCCTGTGCACAGTCTCAGCTCTCCCACTAAAACCAGGCCGAGATCAGCCAAACCAGCCAGGCAGTAATGCTTCAACAGTGGGTCAAATCTATTGCTAAATTCACAAATTGTTATTGCTCTAGGTATTACTTTGGAAGGTATGCATTTTTAGTAGTCTTTAAAAACAAAGAGTTGTAGCAAAATGTAGAGTTCTTTGGTTTTTTAAATTTATATTTTAAAATCTAATTTAATTTGATTTGATTTTAGTTTAAATTGTCTTCAGAGCTTTAAAGTATTTTTAAGAATTTAGTTTTTCAATTCATTTAATTTATAATATTGATGACAACAAATAGGATAATTGTTTATAATTGAACTTATAGTAAATTAAAGAATATTGAAAGAAAGCATATTTAACATTTTTAACATTTTAATAATATTTGAAGTTCAGAACTTTTGGTGAATTATTTAGGTTTTAATTTTAAAGTAGTATTTGGTAGTAGTATAGAAATATATTTTTCTTTTTATGCCCTGTTTTATCTAAAATATTTAGTCACATTATCCATCATCAAACAACATCCACAAATTAAGAAATGAATATACATTAGAATGATTCGTCCCACTGTGCACCTGCTCCTTTACTTCCGTCACTGTGCGCAATCTCCGCCTCTGCTCCACTCTTTGAAGCTTTTGGTGTGTGATGCTCGTCTTGGTTCAGTTGGGATCGGCGGTAATATGTAGCATATGTTTTCGTAAGTTTTTCTTGTATTTTGTTTAATGGCAGCTTAGATTACAAGAGCTATGTAAGTGGGGGGAAAAGGTAGAGGTGGGCACATTTTCGCATCTTGCGGTGGCTTCTACCAATACAATGTTTCGATGCTGTTCTTTTTTTTTATTTCTCTGTAAATGCCTCTTTCTCTCTGTGGCTTCCCGCTATCTACAGCCGGCTGTGCCATGTAACTGATGTCTGAAATTGCTGTGTGATTTTCGTGGCGAAATTAATGTTAAATAAGCTTTTAGTTTATGTCCCGCCACAGCGTTGATCAATTTCTCAGTCCCCCAGTCTGGAGGGGCATACGAGCAGCTTCTTCTGGTTTCGGCGCTCTGCATTCTAATCACAGCAGCGTTGCCGTACACATCGATCTGGCTTCTCTCTCTCCTTCTCTCTCTCTCTCTCTTTCTCTCTCTCTCGTACACCTCGTGTGATGATGCTGCATTTATTTTTTCTTATCCATCGTCTTGTTTATGTGTAAATTATGCTTGTACACATTTTATTTACAATTGTGTATAAATTATAGACGAATTATTATGTTTTTCTTACCTCCACCGGCCGCTCTGCCCCCGCTGCATTGCTTACATATTAATAAAGCGCCAATGTTGACTCTGACTTGGCAGTTTTCTCGCCGATCTGGTATCCCATTTGAAATTCAAACAAAATCTCTATGGGTTTGGGTTAGTTAGAGTGTGGCTTGAATGGCAATATTGTGGGCTTTGAGTGCTTAAATTAAAATGCTGCGTCCAATATTAAATAAAGTGTGGTCACAAATTTGGCTGTAGCATCTGCCCCTCAGGTTAGGGCGTAGCGGAATATATAGATTTTGAAGTTCAAGTTTTTCCTATAGCGCTGGATTATGAGCTGCATTAGTTTCGTGTGGCCAAGACTTTAGTTCGGGTCCATTGCGGCAGCTTGGCTAAAAGCATAAAAAGGATTTGGCATGCGGTGGCCAGAGATTTAGATATGCTTACAGTTTAGCAAAGAGGCAGCGAAAGATACAGTGAAAGAGAGTAGAAAGAGCGCAGTGTAATAGAGTTGGATAGGAAGTGCTGTAAAGAGGCTAAGGCTGTGACTAAGCCTGGGAAACATCCTGTGTTTAAATATTTTCGGCTTGTTGTCTTCTCAGTGCTTTGGTGTTATGCAAATGGGATAGAACAGCAACAACAACAACAACCATCGACAGCTCCCACTAGCACCACCAGCACCACTAGCACCACCCTGTGTGCAGCACAATGGCTACCGTGCGCGTGCAATGACAACAACAACAACATCAGCTGAAGGAATGGCAACAGCTACAGCTAGAGGAACAAGAGGAACACGTACAAAACAGCAGCTGTTTAACATTTATTTGCCTATTTATTAATTTCATGTAACATTTTTTCCTAGGAAACGGCCACAATGCAATGAAATCAAAGCCAAGGAACAAGCGCAACGCATTCTCTTGACGCCAGGCAGTCGCTGTTGCTGCGACTCTGGCTCTGGCAGTCAGTGTTGCCAATCTTTTCGAGAAAAAAAAACAGCTGCTTTTCACGTGAAGCACACTCAAATAAAGCCAACAAATTAAGAAAAAAGTTAGTTTATCCTTAAGATTTTCAACGCTTTATTTTTACTGACACCTGAATTTTATAAATGTTACATGTTAGATAATTTTTCGCATATATAATGCATAAAAACCTCTTTAGATTTTGGATCGATCTGGTTTCCCAATCAGCCAAGCCAAACTACAGTAGAACTCAGATATCTAATTTTTCAGAGTTTTTGGCGAAGTAACAGCGGAAAACTTCAACGAAATTCTTCGATTGCATAACTACTTGATTTATTTATTCTTTGCATACAACAATTTCCCTATTATATTTAACTCTTTAAATTGCTGCCAAAATATCGAATGCCAACAAAAGATATAGATATATACAAATGATATTATGCTTTGAATTTAAGGTGCTATGGCGAATATCGATCAGAATAATGACCACAGGTCTATAATTAATTCTTATTTTTCATGAAAATCAGAATTATTTTTGAAAAATATTAGAATTTTTTCGAATTTAAAATATTTTCTGTAAATATTCTTTAAAAATAGCTAGATTTGTCGGGGAAAAAGCGGATTTGGCAACAGTGATGGCAGTTGCCGTTTGCCACAGTCGCCCATTGCCATCGGTCAGAGCCTGAGCCAAAATGTCCAGCCGTGCCAACTGTTGCTGCCGTTGCCCCTTGTGCCTTATTGTTTGTGCAACAGCAGCAAAAGTCGCTGCCAGAGCCTTGGGCCTTGATGCCTTTTTGCCATACTTCTCCCACTATTTCTCTCGGGGCAACCATCGTCTTTGTGGCTGCCACAAAAAGTGTCGTGACCCCGAACGGGCCGCGCCAACCATTGCATATGGCTGGCTCGGCTCTCAGTTGAGAAACTTGGTCCAGAGCAGGGGTAGGGGCAAGCGGGGGTGGTATGTTTGGCTAGTCTGAGGCTGCAACTGAGCGTTCAAAAATTACATGTTGTTCCTGTTGAAATGTTTTGTATTTTCCATTGTCGTTGAGTTTTGTTTCTAAAATTTTGGGCAAGATTTTTGTTTAAGTTTTGTATTTTCAATACCCTGACCAATGCTAAAGAATTTTGAAAATCAGTTCGTTAAGTAGTGAATATTAATAAATAAGAGATATATTTAATATACATATTTTAAAATTTCTCTGTTCTCTGTTGAGTTAATATTATTTAAAAAACTTACAAAAAATTATTTAAAACTGAACAAAAATAAAATGTATATCAATAATATAATGGTGTTTTTTACTCCTAAAAAAATATGTATAATATTTAATAGTATGGTTGGCACCATTCGAAATAGTACTATATGACCAAGCCAAATTTTTCCATTAAAAATCTCCCATTGCTAGACGTCGAGCCCGAATTTCTCACATTCATTTAGTAGTATGTATATAAAATTAAAATAAATTTTTTATTAATATATAGAATATTTATTTGAATATTTCCTAAATACCATCTTTTAATTGTAGTTTCTATTTACAATAAAAACTATTAAATTACAATAATAACACCAACTTATATATTTTATTTATGTAATTCAATTTGATTTTAACATGATGGTCAAAATGACATTATTACTTGAGACTCTGCAATTTTGAATTATTAATTTTGGAATGCCAATAAATTTGCAGGGTATGTTGGCTTCGGTCTAATGGCTGCATTATTCATGCTGGAGCTAATAACACACACATTGAGATCTGAGGCAAATATGTAACAATCCTCGTGCTCCTTGCGGTCAAAAGGAGTCGTCGTTGTGGCTTACATAAGGCCGAGGGCGAGGACAAAGGAAATGCAAAAAATGCCAAAAATCGCACAACTCAAAAATAAAATAAAAACAAAACGCCAAATGCGACAACGACTGCAAATGCGAATAGGAGTACTCGGATACGGATTCGAGCACTAGCACCCATGAGGAGCATCATCAGCAACAGTTGCTGTTGCAGCAACAGCAGCAACAGTTGGTTGGCTTTCAGCTTTCAGCCTGGGCGGGTGGTGGCTCGTCGTTGATCGTGGCACATTTGCATACAATGAGGCCAGAACTGAGACCCAATGCACACACACACACACATTCGCACACTCACATATACACATGCAGAAACACACATACTCGTATGTGTACGGTTGGCGCAGCATGTTATCTCTGGCTGTGACCTACACCAATATTTCTGAGAATGCTGCTGCTGTTGCTGTGGCCCGTCGTCGCCTGTAAGTGTGTCGTTGTTGTTGACGTTCTTGCTGCTGCTGTTGTTGTTGTTGGTGTTGTTGTTGGCCAGTCCAAGTCTATAAGCCAGTCAGTATCTCAGACGGTCCAAAGCGACAACGAGGAGTCATTCAATCGCGCCAGCTGCGGCGTCTACGTCGCGTCGCTTTTGGGTTTCGGTTTTAGAGTTTTGGGATTTTGCCTTCTTTTTTTGCGCTTGGCCATTCTACTTACAATATTTGTGGGATATCACCACAGATCTCTCAGCAACTGCATCCGAAAACCCAAAAAGCAAAAACAAAAAAAACTAAAGGAGCCTCATTGTGTGTGAATTGTGTCTGTGTCTGGCGTCTGCTCTCAGTGCAGAGTGTGGCCTGAGAGTAGTTTGAAACTGAAAATATCTATGACTAGGCTCCATCTTTTAGCCAAGTCTTGAGTCTGGGAGTGGTTTGGCTAAGGCGAAAGCGTATTTTAGCCCGCGATTTGCGGTGGCTGGTTCAAAGTGCAATGCATTAATGGAAACTTAAAATCATGGCATTTACCATATAGTAGATTTTTACTGAATTTACCCCACATCGCTCATAAATTTCAGCAGTTGCCTTGACAGTACATAAACGGCATACAATGCGAAAACATTTATTTATTTAACTCCTTAGACAACTTACAGAACTTTTGGCAATAGTATCAGTTATGCCACCATCGGAGCTCATAAATAACAACTTGATTTTCGATTACAACTATTAAAAATAAATTTGGTGTTTATTGTCGTTGCTAAATTTTTTAGTGTAGATGCCTTTTGTCTCCCAAAATGTAAATATAAAAGCAACGACTGTCAATTGCAATATTTATTGGAATGAAATTATATATGAATTATAAATTATACTCACTTGTAAACCCAATTGAATAAAAAACGTAGTTAGTTTTTCAACTCCAAATACTTTTGTTTGTTTTATTGTATAATCCAAAGCAAAAGGGAAAATATACTAATAATAAATTATTGTTTTATAAATAACTGTTGTCTTATAAATTAAATAATTAACCTAATTTGCTAGTACATAAAATTACGGAGAGAAGCGCATTACAAAATAGTACAATGCACATAAAATGCAAATACAGTGAAAAAGTGTTCATAAAAAGGTCATATATGTAAATGCCATTCTAATGTCTAATTTACAGCTAATAGAGCTCAGTAGCTTATCGTAAAACTAATTTTCAAATATTATAATTTAATGTTTAAGCTTTAAACTTAAAAATTGCACAGATAGAATGTGTTATGTGAACATAACTTAAAAGCAAATTAGTTAAAAGATAACTTGGCTTACAATAATGATATATCTAGCTTTATTTCTGTTAGTATTGTGTTTTCTGCTTTGTTTATAGTTAGATAAAAATAATTTAAACACTACGATGACAAGTGGCAATTAATTTAAGTGTGATTATCACCTGTCCCATTGCACGCCATTTCGCGATGGGAATTTCCGAAGCTTTTGCATGAGGCGCAGCTTACTAATTTTTTGGATCTGAAATTAGTTGAGAGAAGAACCAGTAAGAACGGAGCAGATCAGTCAGAAGGAAGGCTACAGTCGGCCGTAACCGAAAGTATTAGACCCTATACTTTGTGTTTGCAAGTATCTGGCTGTTTGGAGTTTTTTGCGGTTAACAGGAGACAGCGTAGAGCTATCAAAAATGTAAAAAAAAGCATATCAAAAATGATATTTCTATGCAGACAGTTTATACAGACAGACGGACAGACAGACATGGCTATATTGACTAACCTTCTCTCACTTTGTGGGGTATACCACGCACCATTCTGGGTGTTAAACACATTTTTCATTTGCACTAACTTAATAGACCCTTTTGTAATGTTTTAAAGTACAGGGTCTAAAAAACCAAGTAAGAACTATCATCGAGTAACAGTATAAGCGTGTCACTTTCTTCATTATGAACCACAATTTATTATAATTGTTTTTAGACTTATTTGTTTCACATATTTGGAAGCGTTTTTCTGAACACTGTTTTGTTTTTGAATTCATCTTGCAATTAGCGCGTGTTTGTGAATTGGGCGCGGATTGAAACGTGCCAATCAAATGTACTAACCTCTATCATCGACCGGTTCCGCCGTAGCATCAGCGCGGCCAGTGCCGACTATAGTTTCAGCTGCAAGTTCCACACGCGCCACGTGAACACCATGGAGATGTGAGTGCTGCTGCTGCTGTTGCTGCTGTGTGTGTTGCTGCTGGTGTTGTGCATGTTGCTGCTGCTGCGGATGATGATGTTGCTGCTGTGTGGCAGCCAGATGCTGCGACAGATGCAGGTGATGATCTCCGGGCGTTGTGGGCGGCCATTGCTGATAGGCCACCGGCACGAGGGGGTCGGACATCCATTCGAAACTGAACGCTGGACCAATCGCTTGTGTGCCGCCCAGCCCACTGTGTTGGGGCGTGGCACTGGTGGGCGTGGGCGGTGTGGTTGTAATGCAGGGACTCAGCTCATGCGAGGAGCCAAAGCTATCGAGCGATGCCTTCTGCGCAGACTCTGACCAGGGCGGGCTAGGATTCCATTGTTCCATGAAATCCGCCGGATCCGGCGGCAGAGTTTTGTTCAGTAAACGCGGACGGGTTGGTACTATTGTGGCATAAATAACCGAAGCAGTGGCATCGCTACCAGGTGCTGCTCCAGCTGTCACATAAGCTGCACCCGGATGCAGTGCATAGCAATCTGGCTCCGGAGTTATAGCCGCAGCAGGTGAGCCCTCTGCATGCAGATAGAGCGGTTCCAGTTTATTGCGCGCGCGCTTCTTAGGCGGCGGAGGCGTTGCCGATTGCCCCGACTTCTGACTACCCGTGCCCGCACTACTTCCTCCTCCATTTACCTGGCTATAGTCCACGGGTTCGATGCCTCCAGCGCCAGTGGGAAAGCCATACGTTTGTGGATCCTCCTTGAGATCCAACGTGCTTTCGGCATGATAGACTCCACTATAAGTTGCTCCGATATGCGCATGATGATGATGATAGCTGGCTGCCGCTGTCGCATGATGATGATGATGATGGTGCGCATGGTGGTGGCCACCAAATACGCCGGACATGCCTGCCACCGCCGCAGCACCGCCGGTCATGCCAAGAGTCGAGTTGCCACCGCCATGTGGTTGCTGATGCACGCTGTAGTAGCTGCTGGAACTGCTGCCCGGTGGCACACGTATCGCACTCTCCAGGGGCATGCCGAATTGTATCTTTGACTGTACCGTATAGTAATGATACAGCCAGGAGTTGGCCAGCATAATGGATGCCTCACGCTCACTACGAATGGCAGCCTGTTAGCCAAGAGCTGTTTATTGGTCAGAGCTTACTTACTTGAGTACTTGATTGGTGCACACTATGACGGGCTGTTGCGTGGAGTCGGGACTGTCGCGCACCTGGAGCACTACGTGCACCCAGGTGTAATCCCCATTGGAACGCTGCATGCGCACGAGCAGTATGCAACTTCGATCCTGTTCCGATTGCGTAACTTTGTAGAAAAGATTGTAAAAAATGCAGAAATACTTGAAATATTTTCTGTTTCAAGATATACTTATCTACCATATTTACATTTATTTTTATTGAAGTTCATATTTATGGCTTTCTACTACAAGTATGTATAACAGTTGTTAGTGATCTAAGGCTAAAGTATTCGTAGTGGTCAAAGGGCGGTTTAGTTTCTGGTATGCATTGACATATAATTAATAAAATATCTATCTAAATACGCATTTTTATGTTCCTCAATATTTCTACTGTATTCTAAATTAAAAAGTATGCATGGTATTTGTTACTTACTTAACCTGTGTTTGCTCTGTGCCTCTCTCAGATTCTCACTGTGTATCAGGTTGTACCAGGATGTACCTTGTAGAGTAGCCTTGTCATAGCCCAAATGGAACTCCCCGCTGAAATTAAAATGTGAGTAAATAAATTAATGAAAATTATGTAAAGATTTTATAATCTTACTGACTAATTATTATTGCCCATTTCATACGATAATATCTAGAAATTTCATATTTGCACCAAAAATCTTAGTATTATCCGATAACATAGTTATCGATATTGTATTTATTGATTGACTGCAACAAAAGATGGTAAGTTATTGCCTTAATAGTATACTATTACTTTTTAAAGTATTAGGAACAATCGCTTTCTACTTACTTCTTGTCAATGTGTGCCATTTTCATATCCATGGAGTGTATGGTCGTAAACACATTGGTAGCACCCTGCACCACACACTCTCTGGTCTCGGGCATGGCAATGGGTGTGCAGGTGGCTAAAAAGACGGGCTCATTGCGGCTGCAAAGCGGCAGGAATGACAAATAGTGACCCTGTACCAGAACGACCTGCAAAGGCGAAAGAGATGGGGATAAGCACGGATTACGGGCAGACGATAGAGATAAAACAATGTGGTCTGCGCAGATAAGAATATTCGGTTTGCCCATTTTGGTGGCGGCTCCCACGAAAATTGTCGCGCACGTTGTCGCCGCAAAGTTGTGGCCATGTATGGGCCGGCATGCCCAATAGACATTTTACTCTGATTCCATAATTTAAAAAGGCAATCATTGCAATGTTGTTTGTTTTTGTTTTTTGTTTTTTGTTTTTCTCTCGCCAGTGTGCTATACGCAGCATCGAATCACAGTCCGCACATATACACAGTCTCAATGGGAGTCTCTGTTTCTGTCACAGTCTCAGTTGGAGTCTGTATCTGCAGCCATTGTCTCCCAATTAAAACGTGCCTGCATTTAGTTTTTCCCATTGCAATTGCATTTTTCGTAGCTTATGGCCCGTTCATCTGCTTAAATGCAAATGCAAGTCCCCAACTCCAATTCCAACTCCAACTCCGACTCCAACTTTAACTCCAACTCCACTACAGCTCTAGCTTCGATTCCGATCCAAACCCATCGATGACGCAGACACTGTCGTTGTTGTTGGTTTCTTTTCTTAAGTTTTTGTTTTACTTTTTTGGTTAAATGAGACGACCTTAGACTGGGGAGCAGGCGCCACTGCCGGCTGTGTCGCCAGCGTCTGCTCTGGAGTTGGGCTTTTTTTGTCTCCTGTCTAGGCTTACCCTGGTACTAGCTCTGAACTATGCTGACCTCATTCATAATTATTTATTGGTCCATTTTTTATTGTATATTAACGAGTGCCGAGGCGAGTGAATGTGCTGAATTTTTTCCATGCTATCTTTCCTTTTTGAATTTTACGCTCTGGGTTATCGCTGGTAGTTCATTGGGGTCCCTAACAACATGTCTGCAGACATTTCGTTTTTGAGCTGCTGGTAAATGTTATGCTTCATTTGGTATCTATTACTTCCAGCAAATGCATATCAATTTAAGCCCGCATAAATTTAAAGCATAGTATTTAATTTTATCACAAATACTATATGAATCATACTACAGGTTGAAGAATTTTATTTAATGACGGCTTTGAGGTATTTAAAGCTTTTCCGATAAGTTTGATTAATTGATCTTATTGGCATTTATGCATTTTTCTGAACCAGAAATTTTATATACACAGCCGAGCAAATAGTGTGTTGTATATCTTCGATGTTTCTTTTTAGATTGAAATGCAAATCGCAAGTTTCGTTGGAAAATGCCATAAGCATCGTATATGCCAAATTAGGGCAATATGAGCATAGGATATGGGGTACAGGGATATAGGGGTTAATGAAATGGGGTATGAAATGTGAAAAGCTTTAAGAATTCATGTGGGCACAAACACACACGGGCAGATAAGAGATCAGATGGTGTCATAACTGGCTGGGAAAACAAAAGTCGCAACCAAGTGGCAAACACTTCCTGCACCTCATTAAAGTGCCAAGTTTGTAACTTAATTAAAAACGTTTGCAACAAACTGTCAACGCCTCTGTTTATCTCCATAACTCTCAGCGCACATCTGCGCACTTTAAGCAAAAAGTGGAGTTGAAAAGAAGCAAATAAAAGGCAAACACAAAAAAATAAACAAGAACTGAAAAAAGATATGCCCGCATATGCATATAAAAAGACCAGCGACCGCCCACAACAAGTAGCGCTGCGAACGGTAGCATCCACATGGTTTTCAACGTATCTGCAGCTCATTCCCCATCCCCATCTCCATCTCCATCCCATCTCCATCTTGGCCTCAGTCTCTCAGCACGTTGACAGATTTGGTGTTGCCGGTGCTGGAGTACTTGCTGCTTAACTGGGATGACTGCTTGACTAGTTGACTGACTGACAACTTCATATTGTTTGCTGCTCTGGTCGCATTCATTTATAGTGCTGTGGGCATACAGCATGACGATGATGATCAGCAGAAGGCGGCCAATCAGAGCGGTGTCTTGAGCCGAGTAACAGTTGCACCCACCCGATGTTTCACATCAACTGTCATCGTTTGTCAGCTTATAGTATGCCTCCCCAGTCGCCCCCTCTGCCCATCTGTTTGCTTGTCTGTCTGTCTGGCCAAGATGTATGACCAGGCAGGCAGTCGGGCCAGCCAGTTTGGGGCAGACGACGCATGCGTCGCTGTTTCATGCATAATTCATGTTGCAGCCAGGCATCGCCTGGTTTCTAAAGTGTTACACGCAACACGCTTTCAGGTGATTCATTCATCAATTTCTGTCAGAGACTACACGCGCTTACTCACACTTCCACACAAGCACACAACATACAACACACAACACACAACATACAACAAACTCATACACACAAGCTTACCTTCTGATCACCGAAACGCATTTGCCGTCGCGCATTGCGGCTAACATTCATGCGACAGAGAAACATGCGATGCTCCCCCTCCAGGCTTGTGGCGCCTCCGCTGCCTCCATTGGAGCTGGCATCAACGCCAACGCCAACGCTGATGCTGCTGTTGCCGCCACCGCCTGCGCTGCTGCTGCCACCTGGCTGCGGTGGCACGTTCCGATTTAGTTCGGCTTGTATGGTTGCGTGATCCTGTTTGTCAATGATATCGTAAACGGAATCCCCATGGATAAGCAAGTCCTCCTGTCAAACGAAAGAAGTAGAGAAAGACGGCGATATTAAGATAAATAGTTCCCAGCGGTTAATAACGGGTTAAACATAGATGGTTCGTTTACACTGGGGAAAAAGTGGTGGACGATAATAATATTTGTGCCTAAATAATTGATGTGTCATTGGTTTTTAATTGCTTGGCTGACTATTGAATATAATTATTATAATATTTAAATAAATATAAATTGCAATTAAATATATTTATTATTTATTGAAATACATTTTTATGTTTACGAAAGCCGTTATATTTGTTACGTTGTATTTATTTTGTTTTGCTTAGAATTTAAAAGAATAAATGTTACGAAAAGAAATACAAAATATTTAATAATATCAAAATAAAATATCCATATTTTCATTGGAAAGAGTATTGGTTTTTTTTTAAATATATAAAATTGTTTATTTTATTTGTTATTGTTGACTTTTCGTCTGTAGTAACTTATACCGTAGGGTTATGTAATAATTTCATTCTATAAGTATACATAAATCTATACCTTTAGTCCTATGTATATAATAGGGTTAAGTTGGGAATATCATTGATTTAAAAGACAACAGTTTCATTATAGTCAATATCAATTAATAAACCTATCGACTTAGAAAGTTTATATGTTTGAAATTAAAAAGCTATCTAAATACCAAACAAATTGGATCGAAAAATCTATACGAATAATAAATATACTATAACCGATTTTGTTGGTAATTATTTTTACATATATTTGCTTCGATAAAATTAGAAAAATGTAACTAAGTACAATATGTAAGCTGAATATCCCTTAAACTAATATACTAGGTAACAATTATTTTTATGTATTATTATTATTATTATTTTTGTTGTTATTTGTTCATTTGTTTTGAGTATTTATCTAAATTTTTATATATTATCAACAATAACCTGACTTAAGCTAAATGAATTTTGAAGTTTCAAGAAAAATTCGTTTCTTAGAAAACGTTTTATTAAAAGGTATAGTAAAGACAAAACGCTATATGAAATTCTATAATATTATTTTAAATTATAGGGCAAAAGACTTTGAAATTTACATTTTCTGAGATGTACTCAAATGCTAAGATTTTGAACAGGATGACAAATTAAATTTGTTAATGATGTGTCAGCCAAGTGGTTTCGCACGGTCATCTGGTTGCAGGCGAATGTCATGTGCTTTCATTATTATTGTTGACAATTATGGCCAAGACAGAGCGGTTTACAGACAGACCAGGCAATCGGCAAATTTACAGTGCCATGTTGTTGCTGTTGTTGTACATGTTGCATTTGTAATTTATTTATGGTGGCTGTCGCTGCCTGACATATGACAGTGGCAACTTGTTATGGCAATATGCAAAAATCCAATTGGAATTATGATGCCCAATGCAACAATAAGAACAACTGCAGCTACAAGCTCTATTGACATTTTTGGCAGTTTGTTAATTAACTTTGCTTGTTGTTATTGTTGCTATTTGGCTGCCGTTTGGGCCGTTAACTAACTGTTAGCCCGACTTATGCCACAAATTAAAAGGTTGGGCAATCCACTTTTGGGCCTGATCATGTGCTGCCATTGTGCAGTAATTATGCCAACACATGGCATATGGCCATACGGTAAATTTATGAACTCTCCGCTGGCCAAACTATTGTTGCAACAATGTTTAGCTGCATGTACCTTGTGTGGGTGCCCCCCTGATAAGGCCTGGGCACCCAAAGGCCAAAAGCTGCCAAGTGTCTTGGGCTGCCAATTCGACAACAATTGGGTCTGGCTTTAAAAGCTATTGACTTGCTTGCTGCTTGCTGAATGAAAACATGAACCCAGTTTTTGGGCAAACTGATGTCGTTGAGGCAGTAACAAGTTGCCGGAAATATTAAATTAATTGTTTTTTGAAGGTACAAAATTTGTGTTCAGAAATGGTTAATAATGTAGTGTAATATTGATATTATCCTGAGTAATCCAAAAAGCGCTTTTATTATTAAATTAAATTGTCAAATAATAAATAGTTTATGTATTTTTAAAATCCAAAGTTAAAACATCAATATTTTAAATAATTAAGTTTATTTACAATCAATTTAATTGGTTTGTCTAAACAACTTAATAACGTTTTTTTAAACTGAAACCTTATAAACACTACATAATTTATGGCTTTTTAGGTTCCTTTTAAGACCTTATGGATTGTAAAATAAAATACTTTACGATAAAGAATGCATTCCCTAAAATTGTTATTAACAAAGAGTATCAAATTTGAAATTTAGTAAATCTTTTTTTTTGTTTTTTTTAATATAAAACAAATAATTATACTATAAACGCAGCCAAGATTTTCGATATACAGGCAAATGTTTGTGGAATTTTTTATATTTACTAAACAACCAACACAGTAAACATATATCATATCTACTATTTGAGTTAAACTATGACAGTTTAGCATATGATTTATTGGCTAAATGCTTCGATTTCTCACAAGTTTTTGACAGCTGCAATGCTGCAGTTTCTCAGCCAGATAACTCATACGCCCCCTTTGCCGGTCTTTTGAAGTTGCAGTTGAAGCAAAGCCAGCACATCAGCAGCAGAAATTCGGTCTTGGCAAATACACGAGTAACAGTACCTTTGTCAATGTCCGTCCGAATGTTCGTTTTTTTAGATGAATAGGTAACTGCAAGTCGCAGTCGTATACAGATACGCCATGTAGAACGGAGAGATATGTCACATGTGTGGCTGCTGCATTTTATACTATATGCAAGCATGTAGTTGCAGCTCAGACATATTTATTTATTTAGCTTTAGAGTACTTCAAAATGCAAAGTGAAAGGCCACAATGTATAACCTTGCTATTTAAGCAGCGTAAACGTGCGATATACCAAACTTGAAACAACAGCAACTCTAACTAAAACAACAACAGCGACTACAAACTTGAGCTGTATGCAACAGTTTTAAGGAACTTTTGTGTGTAGTACAAGCTGCAGATTTATGTAAGCTCATTCAATCGAGTCTCTGTGTTGTTGCTGACTTGTCAACGGGAGCAACAGCTAAACCGAAAAAAAGCAAAGCAAAAAAAAAAAAAAAAAACACTGCAACAAATATTTGTTGTCGTTGTTTGCTGCTTAGTAGTTTGATGTCCATGTCGTTGTCTTTCCTTGTTGCCTGTTGTTGTCGCTTGTCAGAGATTTGTATCAAGTGGCTGTAACAATTTAAGCTGCAAAACTTTCGTCGATTTGGCTTTTCTAATTATTCCCCGGGCAAACAATTGAAAGCTAGACAAATCCGCATCAAAATCTTACCATGGAGTGTCCCAGGTACTCGGCGGCATTATCCGATATATAGAGCAATTTGCCATTTTGTGTGAGCATCATTAGAAAGCCTGAGAGGGCCTATAAAAGACAGCAATTAAATCATTGAACAATTATGTCAATTAAAATTAAATATACAATAAACATATTTAAATGTAAAAATATTAAATTTAATTAAGTGCGATTAGATTATTGTTATACATACATATATGTTTTATTTCTTCTTATTATTTATTTAAAATTAAAAATTAGCTTGCTCTGAGTTTCATGGGTTTAAAATATCCTGACCGTTTTTCGTTCATTTAATAACATGTAACGAAATTATATTGATTATATTGGTTAAGATAATAGTTTGTTTTCAAATTTTAAATTGTTCTCTTTTGTATCCTATGACCCATATCTTTAAAAATGATCTCACCCATTATGTCCTACATAATTTAGATATTATTATATTGTATAATGAGCAGACAAAGAAATCAATCTTAATCAACAACGTCAAGGGCTGGGTCAATAAGTCGATAGAAATAAAGCACCTTTTAGAAATATTTTGGTAATTGATATACCAAATTTAGAATGTTTATATATTGTATAAGAAAATTATTAGAGTTATAGTAAGGAGCCAAAGTAATATTTTTATTAATTTGATTAAAAAACATTTGATTTTCAAATGATTTCAATTTAATAGAATTATAAATTGATTTATTTTGCACTTTTTCAGCTTATGCGAAAGCTTTCTATCTATGGACAGCCGATCGGGAAAGCAAATTAAAGCATTTTGTAAGATAAACACCCTCTTTCTCTTCCTCTATCAAATGTGTTGAAAATGCAAATTCATTTTCGCGTCTGCGCACTAATAAATTGTTAGACCCAAAGAAGTTGACAGAAACTAAAAATTGTCCATACAGCTATGACTATGTACCACATCAATGCATCAATGTATCAATGTGTGTGTATAGATATGTATTTGTACTTAATTCAGTCACGAGTGAGCACAGGTATGTAGATCAATCTGCCGACCATCGCTGGCAAAGAGGCAGAGACAGCAGGTCTTAGTAGTGTGGCAGCTTGACTGACTGTCTACTGACTACTGACTACTGTCTGTGCTCTTTACTTCTTGTTGCATTTATTGTTTTTTGTTTTCTTGTTGTTTTCGGCTGTGTTTTTGGCGCAGCAAGTGGCGGTGGCTAAATGATTTCTGGCTTATGATATGCCACAGTTTGTGCCATTAATAGAGTTGTTTTTCCCGGGAACTTTCGGCTCACTAGTTGAGTTGTCAACGCGCCTCACTTAAATTGAGTTGTTTCTGTTTCTCTTGCCACAGCGGACACAATAAATTGGTAATTGAGTTGGTAACGCATCACACTAAATTGATGAACTTTGTGATCGATCTGCCTTTCTCTATATTCGTCTGATTGGAAAATGACTTCAGTTGACTATATTACTAATATGGAATGTTTGCAATAAATTTGAATTAAAATTGGCGTAATGTTAATGACGTATTTTAAGGAGTTAATCATTTCGATGACAGCATGCTATGATTATCGCGTCCATTAAAAGTCAATTTAAATCATGATAGAAATCAATGAGTAGTAGACTATTAGATGACAAAAATATTATGACATAAATGTAAACTTAAGGCAAATAGAAGCTAGTTTTAAAGAAAGACAAATTATTCTTCTTATGAATTCAAATATAATACATTCAATGTGTACCGACGTCACATTATTTCTATTTCAAATATAGGTAAATTTTTAATGCAGGAGTATTAGATAAACGGTTATTTGTGTTAAGTGTCGTAAAATATTAATAAAATAAATAATTTAAGTGAATTTAAATTTTAATGGATCGAAAATATTACTCAGATAAGAAACAAAAAAATTTCAATTTATGTTCAATATTAATATTTTATTTATGTATATTTGATTAAACAAATTTTAAATTTATTTTATAGTATTACTATTGGCATTTACATACCTTTGAGAAGCCAATATTTGGAGTTGTTGTCTGATGGTGTTGATGCAGTGCATTGTGGCGTTTGAAAACTGCAATGGAAAATGCAATTGAATGTTTATTAACTTAATTTAAATTGACCCAACGACCTTTTGCATCTGTTAACAACCGCGCCCCTACAGCAAACATCCGCTATAGAGTAAGTTAGTAGGAAAAATCGATTTGAATCTACTAGTATTTGAGTATTTCCCATGGCTTTTGTGCATAAAATTAAGCGAAGCTAATTAAAAAAGTATCTGTTAATAATACACTTGGCGTCTTCTGACAGCAATTGTTAGATGCAATCGATAGTTAATTCATTGATTATATTCTACATACAATAAGCGATGATCTTGCCATAGAAAAACAAGTGAATCACAAAAAGAAAAATGTGTCATTGTCAGTGTGATGGCAACAGCAACAGCAACAGCAACTACAACAACTGCTGCAACAGCAGCAGCAGCAGCAGCAACAACTGCAACTCAAGAAAAATCAACAGTGATCATTGAGTGCAATTGCAGTTAGCTGTTTTGCAGCTGGCAGCTCTGCCGCAGCCGCAGCCGCAGCCCCAACATCAAGATCAATTATTTTTAAAACACTAGCAGATACTCCCGCACCTGGCAAAAGGTGCAACAACAAAACAGACACAACAACAGCAACAGCAGCAACACCAGCAACAACAATCACTGCAACTGCAAAAGCAGCAACCGCAACTGGTAATTTCATTGAACTTGAACGAAAAAGGCCATGAATGCACTCAGATTTTTACTGTGTTTTAATATAACCACGAAACAATACCAAGAAATCTGTTTGCACAAAATAATCAAATCAATTCGATACCAGCTCAGGTAGCCTAGCTTAGCCAAATAAATGGGCGTGGTGATTGCTAAGCAGTTGGCAGCCGTTTGGAATATTAATTGGGAAAACTGCTGGGAAACTGTGAGAAGTGTTTCCAATATATTTGAATTTTGAAAATTTGCAAATGTGTTAAATTGATTAATTAATATTTTATGCAAATAAAAAACATGTTTTAAATGCTTAACACAAAATATTTGTTAAAAATAAAAATTATCTTTCATGAATATCTTAAAGGAATTAATTATAATAGACTGGATGTAGTCAGTACTGCAACTCGATCAACTGCAAAGGTACCAATTTATATAGAATATTGGATAAAAAGTTGAAATTCTTTTGACACAAAATATTCTGTTGATTTAGCGCAAAATAAAATTTCTACGCATTAAATACTTCAAGAAATGCAAATTCAAAATCACATAGCTATCGGGCCTGCCAAATTTTAATAGTAAGTTTTCACAAGTTCATACTATCTTAACAAGTTACAACAGCTTTCACGGTTTGGTAAGATAACTTTATGCATTAGTAATGCAATTCATGCCGTCGGCTAATCAAATGCATTAATAATTGTTTTTTGTGAAAACTCAATTTTGGTTTATAAATATTTCATTAATCTCGTATCTCACTGGCCACACCCACCACAAAATACACACACACACCCACCAAGCAGCAATAAAAAATAAAAATTGTGGAAAATTGCCATGAACTTGAAGATAAAGGCGAGAGTCGCGATAGCGTGCCAATATTAACACAATTTGTGATTATAAATGCTTTTAAACGGTGCAATGACAATGAACAATAACAGCACACACACCCAAATAGACAAGCCAACAAACGCCGACAATTTCTCACACTTAGAGTGCTCCAAAAAAGAAACAGCAAAAGCCAGAGGAGCTCAGGCCGAGGAAGAGGAAGGAAAAAAACAGTACTTAAGTTTAATTTTTCGCAATTTGTAGAACACATAAATCGCACATTTTGATTTATCGCAATATTTATAGCAATGGCAAGCCAGGACGCTGATGTTGTTGTGGTTGTTGTTGATGTTGTTACCATTGCAATTGTGAAATTGCCTCGACTGTAAAGAGGGAGATCGCAGCTGTAGCAGAAATGCGGAGTTCACATGGCACAGAGCCGAGAAATAAAACAAAAACTGGTAAGGACGGGGCAGATGAGTCTGGCGGAAGGCTACAGTCGGACGTAACAGGCAGTAGGAGACCCTGTATTTTGCCTTTCAATAATCACTGCCTCACGCATAGAGGCAAGCTATTCACACACCCTCTGCCTGGTAGAGCGAATTGTCTGCTGCTTATCTTCGCTGTTTCTTATCCGATCGTAATGTCACTCAACGCATCGATGGAGACTACGTACATGTCAAATTACAAGTTTGTATATTTGGATGCTGTGAATTTTTACTGTTAGCGGGGGAATGATAAGGTTTTCAAAAATCGAATACAAACATAATCTGCTTACAGCATAGGAGAACCTACATACCAATAACCCTGTATTTCCCATTTTTCTATAGTTCGCGAGATCGATGTGTTGATATGGACGGACAGACGTTATGGCTATATTGATTCATCTCGGCATTCTGAGTCAGAATATATATACTAGGTGGGACCTGCCTGTTACACACATTTTCCATTTGCACTAATTTCAACGACCCTTTTTGAACTGTCTTAAAGTACAGGGTCTAATAACAACAAAAAATAGCAACAAATAGATGCAGAGCCAAGTTAAGAGGTCCAAGACTCATAGGCAGCCTATAAGTATGTGTGTATTGCTCTTCCTTTCCCTGCGCTCTCTGTGTGTTATCTATGTACCGCACAACGCTAATTTGAAAAACAATTTTCGTAATTATCCACAAAAAAAAAGCGCAGCAGAGGCAGAAGAAAAATAAACCTAGTCTTCGAGTTGATCTCGTTCAGTTGCGCCTGCGCATTGACCTGTGCGCGCATGCGCATTAAAGGAGGATGAAAAGAGATCCGGAACGCGGCCAGGTTGCCAGACTGCCAGACTGCCAGGTTGCCAGGTTGCCAGGCTGCCATGCTGCAATTTGCAGCCTGGGTGCGTGCCTAGACGCTTAGGCAATTACTTGTCCGAAAACAATTTCCACAAGCAGGGACGAAGATGGGGACGGATAGAGAGGGAGGCAGAGACGGAGACAGAGACAGCGACAGCGACATAGACATATGAATGATGCGATGCAGTACGAATGCGAATACTATGAGTACCCATAACCATTGCGCCTAGCGGTTGTTTCGTTTATGAATGCATTTCGTTTCCTTTTATTTGGACGCGTGGGGTCTCCATGACTCATGCATATTCAATCAACGTGCAGCCAATTATCAACATGCATATGCATCAAGTTAACCCCTCTCACCCCTCACTCAGTCCCCCCCAAATTCCACTTACCTTGTTGAAAATAGTTGGCTTTGCGCACATAGACACAGACCAGCGCCATCAGCTGCAGCTGCGACAGTCTCTGGCGCGTCGACTGCGGCAGGGGCAGCAAATCCCTCAGATTCGCAATCTCTGCGTTTATAAGATCCCGTCGCATCTTCGAGGCGCCCTTGGTCGACTTGTTGGCATCGAATCTGCAAGAGGACAAAATGAAATCCCATGTTAGTTATTTACAAATACAATTAGAATATAAATGGGCACGTTCACAGCTACGGCTTAATAATGCCTAGTGCGAACACTGGCCCACAGGCGCATATGTTTTCACAGTTTGCAGCCAGCGTCGTCTCTAAGACTTTAACCCACTAAGTGTCCTAGTCCATAATACTAGTATTAGCCATTTAATCCTTTTGACAAAATATTACATTGTATTTGCAATATGCGGATTTATTTTTAATTACTAATTAAGACGATTTATTAACAAAAATTATATCAAAAATTATAAAGCAAGTTTTTACCCATTTCAAAAAGAAATATTAACAAATTTACAATAATATATACGAATAATTAAATCAAATAAAGTATCTTAAATAACGGATGCAGGGCATAAAAACAGTGTGAATGCATAGAAATATATCAATTTTATTTCTTGTATTTAGTGTCAAGCACAATCAGTTAACAAAAAAGTTTATTATTATTTTGTTTTAAATATTAGTCTATTTTGCAGCTTTTAAAATTTATAAACATAAAACATAATAAATATCTGTACTGTATCTCTTTTTTGACAATGAAGTACTTTATTTAATTATGCAAGAGGCAAAATAAATCTATCAGATTATTTATTTATTTTCAAATCGTATATTAATTTCTAATTAAATTATTGACTCCACTTGGCAGGAGAGAATATCTATTGGGCAATTAAAAAATGATGTTTCCAGTTGCCGCATGGGCATGTTAGGGTTAAAATGCTGGCACATACCAAATGCGCATGCGAGATGCATAAATAACTCATCGCACATTTAAAAATCATACAACAAGCAGCAGTTGTTATTGTTGTTGTTGTTGCCTCTGCTGCTGCTGCTGCTGCTGCTGCTGTGGTTGTTGCAACGCTCGGTCGATGTGGGGCACACTTGCCACAAGCCTTGTGCGGAAAATTGTGCAAGTAGGTTGGTCAGTTGCTGCTTTGTTGGTAGATTGTTGGCAGTCTGTGTGTTTGTCCGCCTGGGCTGTTGGTGGTTTGCTGGGCAAGTGGTTGAGCGGTGCAGGCGTTTAGCCAACTGCCCGTGTGTACTTTGCTGAGCATATTATTTACAAGGTTGAATTCATAAATCATAAATTTGTCTTTTTATGCAGCGACGGCGTCAGCGACGGCGCACGCGGCGTATGCGCATTATTATTTTTATTTCTCTTGCTTTTCGTATTATTTATGTAGCTCTTTTTGTTTGCATTAAGTATTTATGCTGCCATTGTTAGTTGGATGGGGTATTTGCAAGCCGCGTTGATAAAAATTGGTAATATTGTTGTAATAACAGCAAGTGCCCGCGCCTTGTTGGCTTTCCCTCGAACGCTTTGGCTGCGGCCTCCCCTTGTCGGACTGCCATTTTGCCGCTGTTATTGCCTCTAAATGGCCATGTTAACATTTAAAACAATCACACATATGCATCTATCAGAGACACTCGACTGTGTCTGAGTCTGTGTGCCTGTGTATACGTGTATGCTGCATGCCGCCAAATGTTGCCGCATGCAATGCAAAACGAACGGCCACCACGGCCACAGTGGGTCCGTCTCTCGGTATGTCTCTCTGTCTGTCTGTCCGTCTGTTAGTCTATCTCTATATATCTTATTCCGTTGTTGTCGGCCTGCATCCATTCGCCTTAGTAGCATTTGCCAAACTGACCATAATAGAACACAGATTTAAGTCGCTTTGAGTGGCTCACGCAGAGGGGGAAACTCACACACACTCACACACACACACTTTCTCGCATACACTTACAATTAAGTCAAGGTGATTCGTACAATTAAAATGAATATTGATTCAAATGCTCAGATTGTCGCCAATAACATATGATTCGATTGCAATGGCACTGGGACTGCCAACTGGGCTGCATAATGGGCGTGGCCGTGGTCGTTTAATGCCAGTTAGTGAAGGGTTCCCTGTACTCACACACACACACACTCACACACACAAACAGACACACAGGTTGCTTGCCTGATGTTTGTCTAAGAACTGAATTGCATGCAAGGCAGTTATTGCTGTCAACTGGGCTTAGTTGCAGATTATTATTTATTAGTGTCAACATTGGTAATACTATATTTATAAACTTAAATTAAAATGGCAGTTGCTTTGATTTCTTACAGCCATCAACCGATTTTCAGTTTAGATTTATAGTGGTGAGCTTAAACATTAATCAATTGCAAGATCGATAAGAAGTAGACGATTTCCATTATTTCTTGATACGAAACTTAAATTTCACAAACACATCTAGCTGATTATAAGAAATGTTGTTCGGATCCTTGAACTTATTAAGAAATGGTACAAAGAATACTACCAAAAATTCTTTAAGTTTTTCTTATGCGCCCTATTTAATAGCCGGATATTGGTTTGATTACCACAGTATTAATACACCGAGATGGAAATTTAATCTATACGATTCCTGCGGCTTTAACTGGGTTGAATGGCATTGATTTACTCCCCTATAAAATAAGACTTCCATTAATAAAACATTCCTTTCTAACTATTCGAACTATCATGTTAGCTAATTTTGTTGGGGATAATTAGCTTTTCTTGCTTTAAATCTCTGCACAAACTATAATCATCTCTGTCGTGTTTTAGATTCAGAATCCCTATTAGTAGAGAAATTTCTAACTCAACCTGACAATGTATCTTAAAATAATATTGTTCATTAATCCATATTATTATTCATCTTATTATATAACTTTTAATTCAATTTAATTTTATGCCTAATTTAAATAGTTATTTCCATTTTCTCTTTTAACTGGCCTTAGTTAGCATTAAATAAATAAATATTTGCTATAATCTACATCTTAACATTGATCACATTTAGCAGTACTATTTATTGCTTTGATTTATAATTACAAATGAGCTAATAATTTAAAGAATAAATACAGTGAACTCAGAAACGCTACCCACACGAGAGTACATTCTAAAAAAATGATAGTTCGATTGAACAGAGTAAATATTATGATATTATCTCGAAATTTTGTATAAATAGTTGATTAAAATGTAATGCTAATAAATCTATATAAATATGCATGAGCATGAGTTGATTTTCGCTTGATACTCTTACATAACTATGTAGTTAAAATCGATATCAGTTTGTTTGTATCTCAGCCGTGGGCGAATCATGAGCAAACTCCCACACTCTGTCGAAAATGGCATACCTGAGCTGAGTCTGAGCATCTGCCAATTAGCTGAAGTAAAAATGCCCGAGGCCTGCTCGGTAGCTGCCTATTTGTGGCATAATTAATAAGACTTTTCAAATATTTATTTATCGGACGAGAAGATGTGCAACCAGGCGCAAATATGATAATCCTTTAGGTAGGGAGAAAGAAAGCGTGTTAATGGCCATAACAGCAACCGAGTGAGATTTATGCTGTAGATGGAAACTCCCTCGCACATGTTTTTGGGCTCTATAATCTACATCAAAACTTATCTCGTAAAGAGGAGAAGGAGGCGGGGACGGGGAGTGAGCGAGACATGTCATGTCATTTCTTAATATATCTATCGCTACCTTGAAATCTGCACTAAGTAGCACCAACTGCAGTGACCGGTGTTGTTGCTACTTGCAACTTGCAACTACTTACTGCACAAGTTGTTGTTGCTAATTAAAAGCATAAACACGATTCTTAGCGAGGCGTCAGGCAGCAGTAGCCAGCGCTGCCAACCTGTGACCAAAGTTGGAGGCGGCGTAGGAGCCAACTCCAACTCCAACTTCATCTTCAACTTCAACTCCAAGTGGAAGCTGCAGTTGCAAGTCTCTCAGTCTTAATCGCAGTTCGGCAGTCAAGATCTTAATCAGGCCTTGGCTTTTTACGCTCAGCCATAAGTTTACGTGCTCTACAGAAATTAGGCGCAAATCTTGTTGGTGTCATCATTCTAGATATGCTGGCAGGAGGCAGACGCAAAGGCCAGGCAACTTTAAAATGGGCGTAATACTTTGCATTGCCTTGAGCTACGGTAATTAGCACATAAAGCTTAAACATAATGCCAAACTATTAACTAAAATGCATTTTAAATGCCGTCGTCTGTCTCTTTCCTTCGGTGCCTGGATTTTTATAGCCCTATCCCAGCGCCATCGTAAAAGTGCTCTACAGCAAATAAATCACAGGCGCTCAATGAATGTTTCTGTATCTTTATCTGCATCTCCATCTACAGCTGTATCTGTATCTGTAACTCATCTATGCCACACAAACACACACATACGCGCATCAATCTGAGGCAAGTTAGAGTCCCCCTTAGACGCTCCATCAATAGCAATTGCAGGCCAAGAGAAACACGAAATTTGCGCAAATTTTTATTGCACTTTTCCCGGAGCGACTAAAGTTGGACTGTGCTCTAGCCACTCGCACTTCTAGCTCTCTCTGTGGGTGTGTGTGAGTGCCTGTGTGTGTGTGTGTGTGTGTGTGTAATTTGGGCGAGTTTATTTGCCATATTCCCACGATATAGTTTGGTCCAGCTCAAATGCTGCGGGCACTTCCAATGATTTCCTCCTGCGGAAAATAGTGTAAAGGCAGAAAAAACAGATCAGCATATAATGAATGCTGCGTTCAGTCTGACAGACTGATGGACGTACTGATCGGAGGGAGCCTGGGTAATCCTATACTCTGTTTGTCTGCCTCTTGAACCCACGCCAATCGACCAACCGACCAACTGAACAACCGACCAACCGCCAAGTTGGCCAGGCGCGCACAATTAATTGCCAGGCGCCGCACAATGCATTTTGAGCTTTGGTTACGGCCCCAAAATTTCTTGGAATTCCTGGGAAACACTTGTCTGCCCGGCACACCGGCCTCCGGCCTCCGATCTCCGGCCTCCGGTTCGGTGTTCCCTTTGTTGCATTTTGTGCTTTTGCCCCCAAAAGTCTGCGTAAGCCGGTGGCAGTAATCGATACCTTGCTGTGCCAGTTTTCAGCTCCACACAGATTAACATCGACGACGCGTCGTATCGCATGCAAAGAACATAAAACCACAACACACAGAACGATCCTGGCCATGGTTATGTTGCCCCATCTAATAACCATGGGGTGCTCCTGCCGCTGTTGTTGTTATTATTGTTGTGCCTGTTGTTGTTGCGGCCTTTAGCCAAATTATATGACCGGCCACAAAAAACACAAGCCATACAAAAGAGAGAAAACAGAAATCAAGAGCTACAGCTCTTAGCACTAGTGCAGCGTATGAGCTTTTAGCTACTGTTTGCTCTCCGCTTTGCTTGATCTCCATAAAAAGAGGGGGCATTTTTTATGGTCTTGTAATTGCGTTGAAATAATGCCCAGCCGAGTTTGAAGCTCTCATTAATAGATCATAATAATTACTGTCAGTTGTTAAGCATCTTTATGACGTTGAATGTGCGACTTAAATGAACACTTCGAAATGTTTGCCATTTCACGTCAATTTCGTAAAATTCGCTGGGAATAGAGTGAAAAGAGCTAAATTTAGTTGCAGCATGATTCATTTTATCAGTTATTCTACTCAACTTTTTATATGAAATGTTAAACATAGTTTCTGAGTTTTATAATTTCAAGCTTATTTATTATCTTAATATTTTTAAAATGTATCTAAGTTGCCATCAATATTATGTAATACAATTTTAATTAATTGAAATATAATCAAATTACTGATGACCATTTACATTATTTAACTTTTTAAGAACAAATAAAACTAATAATAATTTAATAAATCTAAAAATACATTTGTACGAATTTTATCCAACATCAATTCTATAAAAAGAAGGTGGCAAAAACTAGGAGTAGAGCTGTAGATGTTTGGTTTAGTTATTTCACACATTTCGTACTAAGCTAGCACTAACTACAGATATTTTTGTAGAGTTTGGTAGCTGCTGAAATCGCGGTTAATTTTCAAAGATATCTTAATAAATTCGTATCAAATTTGGTAAATTTTGTGGAAAATTAGTATTTTATTATTTGTAAATACTTTTTAAATTAAATTGAATGTAGCAAGTTTACAAATCGTTTCTGTTTTATTACAGAAACATACATATTTAAGACTGTGACGACTCACATACTGTTCAACTCACTTGAGTGCCATGTAAAATTTATTATTTCATTACGAAACTGTTAGTCTTAGTACACATTATGAGATTTATATAAAAAAAAACCCAACTTGTTAAGAAACTTTAAATATAATATTAATTATAATATAATACAGTCATTAGAAAAGCAAACGATTCAAATGGCTTCTATAACAAAAACTCATGGTTTTGTCAGATAAATAACCAGTAAGGACGAAGCAGACTATAGTAGGATGTAACCGACAGTAGAAGACCCTGTTCTTTGTATCTATCTATCGTAGCAGAATCTATCTAGTTTGCGACTCAGTTCATCCTTATCAAGAATACATACATATATATTCATTGCAAACCAAAGATGTTTAGACCTTTTTTTATGGAAGATGTGAAGCTTATCATATTGCCTTGTATTTTAACGTCGCGTGATCCCGACTGCAGCTCTTGTTTTCTCTGCCTTTTTACGTGGATGCAAATATAATATATGTTACTTGAAGGGCAGGAGAAGGAAAGATAGCAGAAGGCATCAATTGTTGTTGTTGCTGCTGTTGCTGCTGCTGCTGCCTGCTCTCATTGTGCTTATGTCTGATTGGAATCTTAGCCCACAATTTAATGATGGACTGCCAAAAGCACACTTCGACGTCATCATTGAAGCGTCGCAGCCACCGTCGCCGCCGCCGCATCAATTTTTTTGCCATAATTCTTTTTTCATATTTTGTTGGTGCTGTTGTTGTTGTTGTTTTTGATTTGTTGCTACCGGGTACTAAACCCGTTTGCTGAGCGTTAACCATGGAGCTGCTACCGTTGGCTGCATTTGCTTTCGATTATCTTAATTTGCGTGCGAAACTGACTTTTTTCGTATCTGAGGCTAAGGCTGAGTCTCGGAGACTCAGACTTTGGCTGTGGCTGTGGCTGGGTCTGGGGCTGAGGCGTAAGCCAAACCCCAAATTGTGTGTGTACGGAAATTTTCCCATGACTTGAAGTTCTGGCTATTGCTATGGATACTTTTGTGGCCTGTATATTTGTGCCCGCCGGTGTCTGTGGCCAGAAATTACCCAGCTCTCTGGCTCTGGCTCTGGCTGTGGATCAGGAGTTCCAGACTGCAAAAACCTCAGTGGGATTGATGGTTCGCTGCTGTGGCTGCTGCACTTTGCTGGCAGAGGCAGAGCCAGGCAATTAGCACAAGGATGCCGCAGCTAAATAATTTGACGCGCCCTGGGCGAAAAAGTTCTTTCTTTCTTTCTTTTTTTTTTGTCAAAGATACAGTTGCTCCAGACTCCCTGCTCCCAGTCTCTAGCCAGAAGTGGGCGCATATGGCGCACTTATTTGCTCTGCATTTCAATCCGAGATATTTCTGTTTCTTTTTTTTTGTGGAACACTGTAAAGGCACATCAATTAGCTTGAACGCGCGTCAACAAATATTTACTGTAGGCATTAGATACAGATACAAAGCACCATATACCAAATACCTATGCCATATATCAGAGAGTAACTGGTGCAACTGCAGTTACAATTTCTTCCACTCGATGCTGTTGTTGTAGGGCAAACAACTTGCGCCGATAGCTATTTCGCTGCTCATCGGTATCGACCGATGCCGATGCCGATTCGAGATGTGTTAATGAAATTAGCAGCATAAAAATGCTGCTTGCAACGTTACAGATACAAATGTATCTACACGCTAATTGACAAAATTAACACCCAATGGAACGCCCGGCTGGGCTCTGGGCTTTATATTACGATGTTTCGCTTAGTTTCACTCAGGAAGCGCTCAATGCATCCATGAGATACATTTGCTTTCCTTCACTTTGGCTTCCCCTTTGGAAGTGTTCGCTGACTCTTTATTTGTTTGTAGCTGTGGTTGTTATTGTTGTTGTTGTTGTTATTGGCATGTGTTAAAAATTTCTTGCGTTTAATTAGTGTTATTTATTATTTAGAGCATATTGATATAGTTTTCATTGTTTAACGGTTGTTTGTTTCGGTTTCACAGTGTCTATTTGGCTTGTGGTTGTTGCTGTTTTTACATGCCGCTAAAACCTGCTCCATATACTATATGTGTACGTGTTTACGTATATATTTATAGAAATCCATGGGATATTTACACATTATGGGTCTCTCGCTCTGCTTTTATTTGTGCTCTGCCTCGTGGGCAGCGAGTCGCGCGCCACTTCAGAGGAAATCTACTTTTTGATTGACTTCATTGTGGGAATTTCAAATATTCCACTTGCTAAGTGGTAGCTCTGAATGAACTGCTGCCCTTCGTCCATCCATTAATGAAAAAGGTCTGCTGATAGAACAAATTTTAAACTTCTATTTAAGATAGTTATTATTATAATTATTGTTGGGGAATTGTGGTCCGGCTACCTAAAAGTAACTCCTACTAGCGCTAAATATAGCTTATCCAACGTTTCAAAAGTTGAGTTTGTGAAGGTAAAATTGGTTAATATATTTAAATAAAACCGTTTACAGCACAATAAATTATTTTAAATTCAAATTATATATAGTTTATTTTTATTTTTACTTCTATATTTGTAAGTGCTTGTTCTACTTTTAGATTAAGTGCTATATACATAAGTGTAAAGTTGTTTTTGCATTTTCTAGTATCGGTTTGTTAAATACTTAAATCAACAGCATAATACAGTTAAAAAAAACTAAGTAAATTAAATCATTTGCATGTGCCCATGATAATATAATTTAAATTAAGATTAAAATTTAAAGTATTTAAAATAAAGGTATTGAATTTATAGAATCCTGTTATATTATCTACATAAACATGCATTGAATAGTTCGAATGGTAAGCATAATCTAAAATGTAGATTGAAAAGAAGTCTGATCTTAAAATTGCAAGCTGCAGAGATAATTCTACTTTTACTATTGCAATCAGTGTTGCCAGAAATAGACGGATTTTAATTGTAACATATCTTAGAAAATATCTTTAAAAAAATATATTTAATCATGAAAAAAAAAACCAATCAATATAGAATATAAAAATAAATATTTATTTTAAAATAGATTTATGATAAGAATTCGGAAACTGGTTGAATTGGCAAGGCTTATTGCAATCAATAATAAAATAAAATATCGTTTTAGTGTTTCTGTCTGTGTAAATTCATTGTGGGCTTAATTTATTTTAAAACTTTTTGCCACAGAATACACGGTATTGGAAATTGATATTGCCTTGGGAAGTAAGCTAATAAAATCACTTTAAGTAATCCCTGTAGCAATTGCTGCTGTTGTTATCAACGCTTTGCATGCAACGACAAAATGCTCTAATTTGATATGATATTTTCCGAATGGCAACTAACCAATTGGTTACTCAATAGCAACAACAACGACAACATGACACAAACACCCACATGCAACACCCACATACTATACACAGAGAGACAAAAGACAGAAGACAGAAGGCAAAAGACCGAAGGCAGCAGGCGGAAAACAAGCAAAAGCCAAGGTTTCTCTGAGGCGGGGCAAGGTGAGGAAAGACTGCGATAGAGAGGGAGAGAGCGAGAGAGTGGGAGCGAAAGACAGATAGCAGAAGCCCAAAGACATCAACGACAGCATCACACGTGAGTTTTACACATTTTCAGAAGCGAAACCGTACCAGAATTGGATGCGCCAATGTGTTCCCTGTCAGCGGATTAACCACATCCTTGCCTTGAATGCTGTCTGTCCGTGGGTCCGTCCGTATGTCTGTCTGCGTTGTCGATTGCCAACGTGGTAATGTCAATCGCACTGTGCGGGTTTAACTTATGGCAAAACATTTGAAGCACTAATTAATTGGAGCTAAATAAAACGGCACAGCAGCCCAAGTCCATGGTGAATATTGGCACTTTTCTCTGCTCTTGTGTTTGGGTTTTTTTCTGGGATTTCTTTGGCGCTGGGGTACGCATGGGTAAGCGAGTGCCCGGCGACTGGGAAGATTACGAGTGCCAGATAAATGTGAACTACAAGTTGCCAATACAAGAGGCCATTAAAACCCGGCAGCCAGCACAGAAATAAAGCCAAAACAAAATAAAACCAACCAAAATAAAAGGCATACTCGTAAAAGCTAAAGCAAACTCAAAGAAATTGAAAGCAGCAGCGCGAGAAGAGCAGCAAGCTTTTTTGCAGTTTCTAGAACACTTAAAACAAGCACACACACACACACACACACTTGGTGGCACACATACACACATATACACTGCTAAAAACATTAAGAATATTGTGCACTGTTAAGGGTGACAGTTTTGGGCTGATGACTAGTCCATATAGTTTTAAATTGAAGTATTTTTTCCCAGTTCTTCAATGATCAAAAATAATAATTTGTTTATTATTTTACTTAAATTTATATAAAAATGATTTATTTTATTTATTCTTTTTTATTTGAAAGTTGGTTATTAAAACAGAAACGAACTATTAAAGCCGTGTTCTATGAAAGGTTTTAGTTTGTTTAGGTTTTATATTATTGCTTTAAATTAACAAAAATAAATTTAATGAAACTTATGTTTGATATTTGAACTTGAGCAAAAATCTTTGACTTCTATAAAGATAGCTTTACAAGATTTCTGAAACTTCTAAATCAATCTTAACTAATATTAATAAATTATAAGTGTGCCTAGACAGCTTGGAACTTGGAAAAATCTTATCGTATTTGGGTTTAGGTTTTTTGATGAAATGGAATCGCTTTTAAAAAATTATATAATAAATTTGGTTCCTTTTCGAAATATGGTATAATAATATAGTAGAATCAATTATTGTACTTAATTTAAAACCACAAAAATTTGTGGTTTGTACTCCCAATAAAAATAGTTATTTTTAACCCATTTGTTTTTTTCAGTGTAGTCACTCACACATTGAAATCGCATTGACAAATATCTGCAGCGTGCGAAAACAAATTGAAATTAAAAGTTTGCATGTTGCATGTTGCTCGCATTTTTGATGCGTTGCTGCTGATGTTTGTTGCTGATTTGTTTTGTTTAGTATCCGATGTGGCACGATAAAGCATGAAATTGGCCTTAGCTTGCAACAGAAACAACAGAAATTGGCGCTAAGTCTTACCTTGTAAACATGCCGGCAGCCTGTTGCTGCTGTTGACTCGATTGCTGCTGTTGGGCTGCCTGTTGCTGCTGTTGTTGCTGCTGCTGCTGTTGCTGCTGCTGTTGTTGCTGCTGCTGTTGTAAATGCTGCTGCTGTTGCTGTGACAAGCTGCTGGGCTCATGCTGCTGAAAGTTATGATGCGTGTGCATATGCTGCTGCTGCTGCAGGTGATGTTGCTGGTGTTGCAAGTGTTGATGTTGCTGCTGGTGTTGCAGCTGCAGCGTATGATGATGCTGCTGTTGCTGCTGCTGTTGGTGATGGTGCTGCTGTTGGTGCTGCTGTTGGTGCTGCTGCTGCTGCTGCAGGGCAAGAGCATGCGTGGGCGTGGCCAAATGCGTGACGGCCACCGCAGCTGCGGCCGCAGTCGCCGCCGCTGCCGCTGCCGCTGCCGACAGAGCCGCATTGGGCTTCTCCAGGCCACGTTTATCGGCATACATATCGCTGGCACGTTTGCAAATGTTTGCACAGATGGACTCTAAAATTATAGAATGACATGACAGTTTGGTTATTGGCTAAGTTCTTAAGTTAATAATAACAACATCAAGTTATCAATAACGAAATATCTAAGCAATAACTTGAGCCTAATGAAAGTCTGCAGACTGTTTTGCCATTGCTAATGACATGAAACAACAATTGCTGATTAGTGGTAACAACACGACACAAGCACATACATATACAGAGATCTACATATTTCTTTATATAGTGAGATTGGTTCAGATTGGATCTTGGCATTGTTCATAGCAAATGTTTGTTAAAGAATTGATTTGCATTGTTGCTGCTCGCTCAACAATTGAGCCGTTGAAATCGCTCTACTGACATTCGGAACACCTATATATACATACATATTTCTATATCTATCTATATCTATATATCTGTAAATGAGCACCCTCTGCAGCTCATATCATGTGCTGCGTTTTGATGAGTTGGCAGTTTTCTATGCCGTTTGGGGGATTGCATAAGGAAAAATGATTTATGGCATGTGATTCGACATGCTGTTGGTTAAGTTGACGCCGAGGTTAATAAATAAGCGCCCCAAGAGCTCATATATATTTAACAAAAGCTACAGCTACCTGCCATACGTAGTAAAATTTGCATTACTTCATTTTCAAAATAAAATAACAAATAAATATACAATTTTAGTGGTCGTTTTAAAGCCAATTTGGCGCTCCAAGCTTGTTATGCTAAATAATTCTTTAAAGTGCTTGGAAACAGACACATATTTTGTTGGTATATCAGGCATTTTGGTAAGACATTTTATATTTAAATATACCACATTTGGTTAATGTTATTTATGAAATGTATTTAAATATTGTAATTTTTTACAGCGGTACATAAAACTGCCAAACTGCGACAACTTTATTGAAAAGGTAAAAAGTATTTATGAGAAACACATTTAGATTAGCGTTCGATAGATTTAAAATATATTTAACAGAATTGATTATTCAAAATTTAGCCAAAGATGTTTATTACAAATTTAAATATTCCGTATTGTTTATGAATTAATTTCATATATTTTCTTATCAACATATAAGAACATCATAATAGAAGAGTTTTAATCTGTTGTTTTATAGTTTTTTGAAAAACACTGGCAGGTATAAGTAAACAATATGTAAGGGCTGCCAATCCATTCAGAATTAAACCATTCGCATAAATATTTATGGTTTTTTTAACTTTAATTGATTTTGGGTAATTAAATTAAATAAAGTATACGCAAAATGTCAAAAGCATGTTTTATAATTGTTATTTCCCCTGCTGATTATTAAAAATATTTTTATACATTTTATACATTTTATGGAATATTTAAATAAATAGTACCTTCCATACGCGTAAAAAACATAAGTAGATCACAGGTTTTTTGAGATTTTATGTTTTATTTTTATTTTTTAAGCTGCTGTGATTTTTGCTCCTTCACATTAGCGTTTCTTCCTAACTTTCAAAAAGCTTGAAAACCTCAACTCTACCATACATTTTAAAACTATGTTGGTTAATGACCTGTTAATTTTGAGATTAATCCAATTAGATTTTTGTAGTCTCGTGTTCTTAATTAAAACATAATTTTAAATCGCAGTTCTTAAATATTTTACAAATTAGGATTATCCTACAAGATTTATTTTACCCCTAACCAGTGCTTTCGGAAATAGCCAGATTAAACCAAATATCTTCAAATATTTAAAAAAAAATAAACTAAATATTAAAAAAAATTATAATGCAAACCTAATGAATATGGATTATTTAATATTGATATGTATTTTCAAGAGATTTTCGATAATCATAAATAGAAGCGATCGTGCAGTAGTGCAATAATTCAAACAATAAATGTTTATGGTAATTGGGTAATCTATTATTGGGTAATCTATTATTAGTGCTGAATTACTGTCATAATAGAAACCAAGTTACTTAGATTTCTAAACTCTATTTCGTTGAACTCTATCCACACGTAACTATCACTTTCCATGTCATTGGGCGATGCAATGTGAAAATGAATTTTTGTTTTGGATGGCACTTTAGCTGGCGCCAAGAAATATCTTGATATGCGCCATAGCACACTCATGCTGATACACTCACACATGCTCAACCCTGTGCTCATATGCTGTTAAATAAATTCTTGAAAATGCAACAATTGAAATTAGTTTTGTAAATGAATTTCAATTTCTGTACTTGAATATTCACTACCGTCTGCGCCTGCGCCTGCGTCTATGTCTTTGTCTGATGCTGCTGCCGTTGCGGCCATCTTCTGTTTGATTGTCCGTCCGTCCTTCTGTCCGTCTGTCGGTCTGTCTGTGTGTCCCTCTATCTATCTAACTGTGCTCTGTCTCTGTGTGTGTGTGACTGTGAGTGTGTTTGGCTTTGACTGGTTGGCCTGGCTTAGTTGCAACTCATTGTCAAGTGAACTTATCAGAGTACAAAATATATATAGAGAAAAAAATTGTTCGAGTTGACGTTTGGAGTGCCATCGAGTCGCTGCTTGATTTGTTTGGAGTTGTTTGAATAGGGACCACCAAAAAGTCATTGAATGAAATGAAGAACGCTGTAGATACATTTGTCTCTCTGCCAGTGTCTGTGTGTTGGCTTTGGTTGTGGATACATTTGCTCTGTTGGCTGGCTTTTTAAGTATTTTGTTATTTGATTTCTATCAAAGTTAATAATGAAATTGGTAAATCGCGTTTTTTAATTTTTATTGTTGTGTATTTTGTGTGTGCTCGGGTGCGGGTGCTAGCATTAACTGTCGGGGCCTTGAAGGTCTTACCTATATTCAAAAGATTTTAATTTGCGATATCCATTGGGTACAGCAGGTCTCAGCACAGTGTACGAAGATTGTATTTGCTTAATGCTTCTGCATAAATTATTTCATAAAAATATTTTTAAGATTTTTGATTTTGTTTTGCACAATGTTTCGCACTTAATTTGTATTCAACATTTTTTTTTTATATTTTCTACAATTAATATTTCAATTACTTTTGATATATTTTGCATAAAGATCTCAAACTTTCAAATGGTTTATTTTTCTGGTTTTGCACAATAATAAAATATATTATATTATTACTTATTCATTTTATTCATGGATTCACATTGTGATTATATCAATAAAGATTTACGGGGTTTCTAAGCAACAGAATTTGTTAATCAAATGACGCACAGCATATTTATTTATATATATGTATGTATATATATGTATATCTATCACTCTCTGAACTTAAGCACTTTGTGTGTTTCAGAAATCTCCAGGGGATTAAACAAACCGAACACGCCGATGGCACAGCATCGATTACGACTACATTTCCGATTATCGATAACTGAAAAGTTCCGTCGGCTTTAAGTCGTCGTTATCTCGCTGTTGTTTTTGTTGCTGTTGTTATTATTATTGTGCCTTACTGGCTCTTGGGCTTTGATTTTGGCTTTGTGGCAACTCCGCTCGTAGAATACACTCAGTGTAGTCAACCGTGTAGAATGCGCGCGTGCACCTTTCTGTGCGGATCACCGAAGCGACACAGAAGCAACAAACTTGATTTCGAAACAGGTAAGGCAGCTTTCGTTCAGTTTTCAAGTCAAGAGCTCACCCACACACACGCACACAGGCGCACATATACACACGGCCCATAAGCTGAGTGTGTGTGTGTATGAGAGTGGTTTCATCCAATACGGTTGACGATCAGACACTGAGAGAAGAAGTACACACTTTTTTTTTGTAATTTTTGTATATAATTGTATTTTATAGTTATTTCATTCATATAATGATTTTTCTGTGACCTTTAAATTTTTTGTGCTTTTGCGCTGCAAGTTAAGTTCTAGGTCCAGTTATGTTGACAAAGTTGGTAATTGAATCCTCAAGATTTTATTTATGCCAATTGGGAAAAAAACTTTAGTTTTTATTACCAACATTATTTTATTTATATATTTGGCCGGGTATTATGTTAAGACATTGGACTGCCGGATGTACATAGTTTAATATATATTTTTGGGTCGGGGTAGATTAATCCTACAGTTATTAATAATAATTATAATAATCTTCAACGATTTGCATATCTGCATCTGCTTATAACAATTTAATTTATATCTCTTAAAAAAATCCACAAAAATTGCCTATTTAAATATTCTTTATTTGGTGAAAATGGTGAACCTTTCTTTTTCAGTTTTTCATATCATATCATATCACCCAGATAGTTTATTATCTTTAATAAATATCTCTTTTAAACCCTCTTTATTTAATGAATCTTACTGAATTTTAATTTTTTTATGCTTTCCAATTTGTTATTTAAAGTTTCTTGGTTGGAGTGATCTTAATCGACATTTGAATAAATAAATAAATGAAATTGAAAAGCATATGTATATATTATAATTTTTAATATTAATTTATTTTCTATAATTTACTAATAATCAATAATTTGTTGCAGTGTAAGCGCTTGATCTTGCTCAGGTATACCCCGACTCACACACAGCCAACTGACCAATACAAACAGCGAAGCGAGCCGATTGTGGACGCCCCTTTCCACACCAACGCACACACACACACAGGCAAATGCAATCAACTTGTGTGTGTATGGTTGTGTGTGGTTCTGTGTGACGGTGTGTGTGTTCGTTGCCGGCTGTCGTAACTCATTAGCTGGTAATCTATTCGAATTAGCCGTAAATCAATTAAGCTTGCATTCGTTATAGCGATGAGGATGCCTAGTGTGAGCCTAAAATGGATTCGATATTCACACAAACAAATCATCTGATTGAATCATTGGCTTTAAAATGTGTTATGGAGTGAACAACTGCCGGCATAACATTTTATTTTGCGATCAGTTGGCAACTCTGCGCATGCTGCTTGCCTACGTGTGTGTGTGTGTGTGCCTTGATGTCGCTCTCTGATTGGTCAGCGCTCGTTTGGCTTCGTTAAGAAACTTTTTACAGTTTTTTTTGTGTTTGCTTTGCTTTGTTTTCGCTTTTCCCAACAGCGAATTTAAGTGCGAGCCAATGAGACAACGTGTTCGCTGCGTGTGCCTGTATGCGTGTGAATGCGGTTGTGTATTCATGCGTGTATGTGTGCGTTTTAATACCGTCTTAAAGCTCTGTCTTAATTGGGCTTAATTAGCTTATTAAAATGGCGTAGGGTGCGGCGTAAATGCTCATTAAATGTGATTAGCAGCTATGAATACCGAAGATTAGTTCCGCTTGTTGGATATTTAGATGTATTACTAGGGTTTCTATTAAAAGACAACATTTTAAAACGACAAAATTAGTATTTGTCAATAGGAAAGTATTTCTTTCAACTGAAATGAAATATTTTGACTTAATTTAATTACATTACATTATAGGTTATCGATTGTTTATTATTATTAGGTATATATTTAGTGAATTTTTTTTTAAATGGTTTGTTGTTACTGTTTAAAATTTTTACAATTGTAAAGCGACGTATAATTCTTAAGGTTAACTTAAGGTTAGAAATTCGGGCTCTACGTCTATTTTTCCATTAAAAATTTCCCATTGCCAGCCGTGTAGCCCGAATTTCTCACCTTCAGTTAAAAAATTATCAATAATTTCATTATTTAGTCAAGAATTTTATTGAACTTTGCACACCACAAATTCTTGATTCTAGTGCCAAAACTCTTGATTTTTCTTCCAGTGTACCATTCTGTGCTATATTCATTTAATACAATAATTTTTTAATTAGCAAAGTTGGTTAAAAGAAAATTGTTTTGGTATTTAAGCAGATAGTAGACAAATTAATTTTATTACACTTAAGTGATTACGATACTTTCGTTTCAATAACTAATTTTCTAATAATAAAAATAATAATACATTTGAAAATATATTTTTTAAATATTTGCAAATTAATAACGAGGTTATAAGTTTTATAAATATAATCGTATGTAGTATATTGACACGGCTCCTTTAGCATAATTTAGAGGTCTGACCTAATGAGGGAATCGTAGGCACGACTTGAACTGTACTCTGCGTGGTGTGCGAACATTCTAAGAAACATAAAACCGTCGAGTCAATGACTCGAAAACAGGACTCGTGTCTTTCATTTTGATGGCTTAGAATTTCAGCTATCAGTCAAGTTTTATGTTGTGACTTTCATGAAATTGCCCCCAAACCAAAATTAGCATATTACGAATGGTAAGACTCTCCATTAACAGATCGTGCATTGTGTGTGCGAGACCATACTATATGCAATGCATATTTAATTAGCCAAAAACAATCAATGGATCAATCGATCGCCATTAGGTGTAAGCCAGCAAGAGGAATCGATAGCATACAAATTATATCTTCAATTGGTTCATGAAATGCATTGATTGAATGTGGAACATGCCACATTTTAAAAAGTATCTATGTAAAGGACAGGAAATATTTAAGATTAATCGTTTAATAAATAAGTATCTATGATTTTATTAAACAAAATATATAAAGTACGCAATAATCAAAATTTTAATCTAAAATTAAGCTTATATTGAAACAATTATTTTCTTAAATAATTTATAGCGCAATCTATGGACAGTAAATATTTATTATTTTATTCAATATAAAGGTAAATATAATTTACGGAGTCTGATCAAACAAAAGCGTTGAATTTATTCACAAAAGTTGAATTCAAACATTTAATATAATAATTTAATATATATAATTATAAATTTTTATAAAAGAGAACTGTAACTTATATTTTCCATATATGTACATGATACAATTACAAACCACATGAATAAATTTATTGAATTTTAAGTGGAAAACAAACTATAAAAAATTTTAAAACTGTAAAATTAAGTATAATCCTTAATCTATTCGTTTCGAGGCATTCATTGATGAGTCATTTACTCAAACAAATCACATACTTACAGCATTTATCGGTCGCCCTTTGAACCAAGTCGCGTGGCGAGGCAACAGGCGAGAAACTTGGGAACGTGATGAGTCAAGAACACGTCGCATTCGGCTATCAGCATGACAGCATGCATATTAACTAGGGAACTAGTCTGGGGCCCAGAGCGTATCCCCCACATTGTCGCCAAACAGTTTCTGTGGGTCAATCATGGAGCGGAAGTCAGGCAGCACGCGCCATTCCACTTGGGACTCTTCCAAGTGTTTGATGCCACCGAACCTGAACCAGACATGTTTAAATAGAATACGGCTTGGATTTTGGTGAAGAGGCAATTAAATGTGATCAGAGCATGCTTCTTATAAACTGGCTCTGAATCAACGCCTCTCTGACAGCTCTTGGGTTAAGGTTTGCACTTATTTCGCCAAGAGCTATCTCACACCCATAAATACAGTCACAGTCAAATGTCGTATTTCATTAGCTCATGTTAACGTTAAAAGCGCAGCGGTGGGCCCAAACCAACGCTCAGTGCCAATCGAACTCTGCAATTGCCAGTTTAATAGCCAAGAGTTGCTTCAAAGAGACTGGAATCTCAAATAGAAATACTCTGCTCTTGGCGCCAGCAATATGCCAGCTAAACTGCAGAAAATACGTAAAATAAAATATAAGTAACTTCTGCTTTTCAATATAAAAATTATACTAGGTATATATAATATTTGTTTATCAGATCTTTTATTGCAATCTACTTAGTAAGACCGAAAAACGCATGATTGCTTGCTCTGGCTTTTGAGTTCGGTTGGATGTACTATTTGAATAAGCAGAGAGATTCAATTGAGCTCCCGCGTAGTGAGAGTTATTTACGGACCGAAAATATTATATAATATTAAAATTAATACTAATACAATATTCTATGTTATCTAATGTTAAACTAACCTATTCCTTTGAAGAGTATAAAAAACAACTAAACCTAAAACCGAAATCAAAACCGAATTGAATTACATGAAAATGCGAATTGCGTTGCGGAAATCGTACAAACTGGTCATGAAAAATGCATCACTGGCAGACAGAGAAAGACAGAGGCAAAATAGAGAGAGAGAGAGAGAGAGAGAGAGAGAGCGAGAGAGTAAACGAGAGAGACATTGGCAGACAGAATAGACAGCACAGACAGCATCGACGGACTGAGACTGAACCATAAAAGTTAAGGCCAGACAATAACGACAGACTCGACTCTTCATGGGGCCTGGAACTTGGCTTAGAATCAGTTCCTTTCCTGGGCAGTGATGAAAATGTACGACTTTGGCTTGCGGCGCTAAGTGAGCACACAAAAATTGTAACCAAAGACGCTTTAACTAAGGTACTGTCGCTATGTTATGCAACTTGTGCTGTTAAAGAAATTACGTTTTTAAGGCAGTTCATAGATTTGGTATGTTAATTTTAATACAATTTATTACGAAATAAGTTCATAAAGTACATAAGGTTTAGCATAATTCTGAAATTGTATAATCTTGGAATATGCATACAAACGGAAATGTTAACTTTTCAATTTTATTTTCTATTTAATAATATTATATCTCTTATTTACATTTATTATTGTATGTTTCATTATAATTATTAAACAATTGATTTAATATATCTGTCGAATGCTTTAAATATAGTATAAACAAAAGTAGTTGAGTGATTCTTGTAAAAAAAAAAAACAAGTAAAAGATCAAATTATTTACAATTAATAATTTTAAAACGGACATCGTCAAATGTATCAGTAAATATTTAAATTTAAATTAATATGTTTCTTTTTAAAAATAAGTAAGAAAATAAATTGATTGTATAAATTCTATTAAAAAAATATCTAAATATTTTATTATTGGTTTATTTTAAAGTCGAACACTGCTTTCTAATAAATAAATTAATATCATAAGTTAAACCTAGCTAGTATTTGAAATCGACGATCTAATAGATGGAAATATTAACGGCAATCGAAAATATTTATTTATGTATGTAGTATATTTACACTACTTATTTATTTTTATTGGGGTATAGTTAAATCTACAAACAATATTTATTTATTTTATTATACCCTGTACCCTTTGAAAAATGGAAAATACAGGGTTATTAACTTTGTCAGAATGTATGTAACAGGCAGAAGGAGGCGTGGTAGACCCCACAAAGTATATGTATTCTTGATCAGGAAGTTGAGCTGAGTCGATTTTGCGATGTCCGTCTGTCTGTCTGTTCATCTGTCTGTCTTGATCAGCTCCCGCCAAAAAAAAATCCCACCACCCACCACTCCGCTTCTGTGATGAGCGCTCTCTATGCTCTATCCCACCCAGTGCAGTATGTCCGTTGCTTTGTAGGCGCTACCCTCTGCATTACTTGTAATGCAGGAGGTATGCTTGGAGAGCCAACGAGGAGAGTGGCTAAGCGCTGCCTAGGAGGCGAGCTGGCTACCCGCTGCATTACTTGTAATGCAGGAGGTATGCATGGAGAGCCAGCGACGAGCGAGCGAGCAGAGAGGAGAGTGGCTAAGCGCTGCCTAGGAGGCGAGCTGGCTACCCGCTGCATTACTTGTAATGCAGGAGGTGTGCTTGGAGAGCCAGCGAGGTAGCGAGCGGAGAGTGGCTAAGCGCTGCCTAGGAGGCGAGCTGGCTACCCGCTGCATTACTTGTAATGCAGGAGGTATGCTTGGAGAGCCAGCACGAGCGAGCGAGCAGAGAGGAGAGTGGCTAAGCGCTGCCTAGGAGATGAGCTGGCTACCCGCTGCATTACTTGTAATGCAGGAGGTATGCTTGGAGAGCCAACGAGGTGAGCGGCTAAGCGGTGCCTAGGAGGCGAGCTGGCTACCCACTGCATTACTTGTAATGTAGGAGGTATGCTTGGAGAGCCAGCACGATCGAGCGAGCAGAGAGGAGAGTGGCTAAGCGCTGCCTAGGAGACGAGCTGGCTACCCGCTGCATTACTTGTAATGTAGGAGGTATGCTTGGAGAGCCAGCGAGGTGAGCGGCTAAGCGGTGCCTAGGAGGCGAGCTGGCTACCTTCTGCATTACTTGTAATGCAAGAGGTATGTTTGGAGAGCCAGTACGAGCGAGCGAGCAGAGAGGAGAGTGGCTAAGCGCTGCCTAGGAGATGAGCTGGCTACCCGCTGCATTACTTGTAATGCAGGAGGTATGCTTGGAGAGCCAACGAGGTGAGCGGCTAAGCGGTGCCTAGGAGGCGAGCTGGCTACCCACTGCATTACTTGTAATGTAGGAGGTATGCTTGGAGAGCCAGCACGATCGAGCGAGCAGAGAGGAGAGTGGCTAAGCGCTGCCTAGGAGACGAGCTGGCTACCCGCTGCATTACTTGTAATGTAGGAGGTATGCTTGGAGAGCCAGCACGACCGAGCGAGCAGAGAGGAGAGTTGCCAAGCGCTGCCTTGGAGGCGAGCTGGCTACCAGCTGCATTACTTGTAATGCAGGAGGTATGCTTGGAGAGCCAGCAAACGCGAGTGAGGAGACTGGCTAAGCGCTTCCTATGAGCTTATGCATAGAGAGCGGTCGATGTAGTTCTCTCACCACAGCTGCAGATTGGTTGGTGGGTTTTCTTGGCTCTTTCTCTTGCGTATTATCGGGAACTGAGAGGAGACAGCGACGGCGCAGCCTGCAAGCACTATAAATACAGCTACTGCAGTGCTGCTGATCACAGTGTAGTGCCTGTGATCAAGTGCTTAAGTGGAGTGGCGAGTGGATTTGTGGATCTGGAGTGTGGCAATGGCAAGAATTTGTATGAGCAGTATTAGGCTGCCGTTAAATCTGGCACTCATAAAAAAGTAAGAAGAATAAGCATTGCTGCTACGCTTCGTGTGACAGTTTCATAAAATTATATTTTGAATATAGGGTACAGGGTATTGTGCAGTCGGGCACGTCCGACTGATCTGCCCCGTTTAAATTTTTTACATTAGGGTATACCTCATTCGATAGTTATTTCGGAATCTCTTAATTCTCGCATTTAGTTACAGTTTCACACACACGCACCTAGCCATAGGAAAGAGAAGACAGCCTGCAAGGATAGAGGGATGACGGGCGAGCGGGGGAGGGTGTCGGTGGGGGCGATCAGCTTGTTCGTTGAGTGGTGACTGTCTGCTCTGTGGTCCGGAGGCCCCCGGGGCCAAGCAAACTTGACCAAGTCAATGCGATGCGAAACGGCAGACGACCAGACCCGCCGTCTAGGTGGTGCAGCCTGCACTTGGACGGTGGTTGCGGTTGTGGTTGGGGCTGTGGTTGGGGCTGTGGTACTCGCTGAAATCAATCGATTCGACATTATTATTAATTTTTCATAACTTCTGCTGGCGGCTGGCGGATGGCGGATGGCGGCTGGCGGGTCCAGTGTGCAATATGGCGCCCTAAAACCCCAACTCCCTGCCATGTGAAACTAATCTATTTGTGCGGGCAGAAAAAGGGCCGCCGCAATAGTTTGCCTCTTCATCGATGGGGCTGGGGATTTGAGATGTGGCTCTTGTTGTTGCTGTTGTTGTTGTTGTTGGAAGCGTGTTATCTGCTATCGCTGCGCTTTGATCTTTTACCGCTTCTGCTTTGCATAATAAATTCGCTATCGATGAAAACTAACTTGCAACCTGGCCGGTCTGCTGGGCACACACCCACCATTCCCCTGCTGCTCTTTGGGATTTCCCGGCAATTTGTTTGGCAGCGCTTTAGCCAGCTTTAGCCTTTGGGGCCATTGCCTGTTTAATTCGATTGCCTTGGCGATTTTGGCTTCGGCTTAACCATTTTATTACAATAGCATAATTTTTTACTATGCTTAATGAGTTCTGCTTTGATTAGTTTTTCAGATCTTTTTATTTTTTATTTTTTGTGCATTTTTTCTTTGCCGTTTCGTTTCCCTTTTTGTGTTTTGTTTGAAGTTTTGCAACTTCAGCTCGTCGCTTCGGGCATTATTTGTTGTTTGTTGGGTGTCGTTTGCAAAGGCTCAATTTGCTTGGGTTAAAGTCCAAGCTGGAATTGAAACTGAATCTCAATCTGAACAGAGCAGGGGTTACTGGCTAGTATTTGATGCCATTGCAATATCGCTAATTGATTTAGTCTCTCTGTAGTCTAGGCAAAACAATTAATTAAATGAAATCAATGAACAATGTTATGTTTTTATTGCTATTTATTACATAGAACAATGATGTTTTCGGAATTGAATGCATAAAGATTATAGATTATTAGATAACACATGATGATAATTGTACAATATTTAAGCTATTCACGAAAATATACTTATTTAATGTTAAGGTCAACGTTCAACTAAGTTGTACAGGTGAAAGCAATAATTTCTTATATTATTAAATATGATAAATAAATGATATAATAAATTGGATAGTCTGTTTTTTAACTTAAATTAATTTTAAAATGGTATTATGTTTACTTAGCCTAGCCCATAATTTAATCAAAGAAAATACTATATATTCTTTGTTTTTTGTATAATTTATAATTCATGTTATTTATTGATTGAAAATATTATTTTGACTAAATATGTATATACAAACATATTTAATATTATTTTAGTTGAATTTTGGATAAGTATCATAAAACTTTCATTTTCATATTGTTATAATATATAAAATATTTTATTATGATTAATCCTTTAAGTACGATTTTTTTGTACACTTGTCAACCATTTTAAAAGAATTTCAATTTCAAATGCACTGCTTGTTTTGTTTGTAATACACTGCTTGCCTTATCGACAATCACTGCTTATAAGTACTACTAGTCTGACACACCGCTTGCAGCCAACACTGCTTGCATCTGTTACTGCTTGACTGCTTGGTTTGACACTGCTTGCCACTCGCACTGCTTGGCTGACTCGCTCTGTGTACTGCTTGCGTTTGCAGCTTGTACATGTCAGCATTGAGTTCGTTTCAAAGCTCACTGCTATGGCATACCGCTGTATCTAAATCCCATTCAAAAACAACATTCGTTTTTGGTTCTTTTTTCCATCTAATGATAATATAAAATGTTTACGATCATGAACTTTGGAATTATTTTGGGAATTATCAAACCAGCACTATCAGCTTGTGGTATGTTTATTTGCTTTTGCTTTGCTGGTGGCACTTTTTGTACTTGATCACATTAATTATTATTATAATACATTTATCATTCTCAACTTATGCGCGATGAGAGCACAAAATTGTACGGCGCGTGGCGCTCTTGCGGAATCTCCCAACAGAGCAATTTTATTTGTATTTTTATATTATTTTTCGCTATTCATAGATGGGCCTTGACATTGCGCGTGTTGTGAGTCGAGTGCCTGCAATCTACCGTACAAATTACCAAAAAAACAAAGAGCACAAAAACAACGAAAATACAATTAAGTTCAGCATATGCAGGGGAAAACCGGTTGACTTATTGATGCTTATACCCGAATTGTTGTTGTTATTTTGTAACATGCGCGAGTCGCTGACATGTCTAAATATATCAGCCGGACATCTATTGATAACCGTATGTCGCGTCATTTGCCACATACGTATGTACAAACATCGACCATATCGTATACGTATGTACACATCCATACAGACGTACATACACTCAGAAAAATCCAGAATGATTGGCTTTACAAAATACAGCTGTTAAATGAATCGTAATACAATTCCGAATGAATTCAAATAATTCAAAACAACATAATTAAACAATTTCGAATCGTATCTTATTTTAATCTGATAGGCTTATGAACATAGAAAGAGGAATATTAGAAATATCGTAATTGGATCAAAAATTGTCTGGCTAAATGAATTTGCGACATTGAAAATTGTAAATTCAAGTACGTACACTCTTGATATTTCTCTCAGTGTACATGTGCCATGGCTGACATTATTTTGGCAAGCGCCGAAATAAAAACGATTCATATTTACACTTCATATACGCTCACTTCTGTGGGCCAATATGAATTTAATGCCAACTTTGTAACGCCAAAAATTTAATCAATTTTATTTTATAAATAAAATATGAATATAAATAATTCATTGAGATTATTAAGTCTTCTGTTATAATTGTTAACATGAAATTTGTATTATAAATTGTGGAATTAACTTTCTTAATTTTTTGTATCATTTGACTTAATCAATTCACAATCAGAAGATTCCGAATAATTCAAATTTAACATTTGGAGAAACGCTAGAAATTTAAAAATGGAATTTTTAACCAGTAAGGACGGAGCTACAGTCGGACGCAACCGACTGTATGAGACCCTGTACTTTGTGTTTTCTTCGCTGTTTCTTATCCGATCGTGATGTAATTCACAGAATCGATGGAGATTGTCATAGACTACGTACATGCCACATCCTAAGTCATTAGTTGTTAAACTGTAACTTTAAAACTGAAAACTGTTACTAATTTGGTTTTTCGATTAGTGGAAGAATGGATGGAGTTATCAAAAAACCCAAACTAACTTGATCTGATGGATGCATAGAAGAACATAAATACTAAAAAATGGCACTTATAGCTCTTACAGTCTGCAAGATATAGGTGGCTTTTCTGTCTTTGCTATCTTCGCTGTTTGTTTTCCGTTGGCAATGTAATTCACAGCATTGACGGATAATGCCATAGGTTGCCTGCATGCCAAATCCCAAGTCTGTAGATTTTAAACTGTGGCTGTAGTGGCACTTACATACATTTATAAAAAAATTTCTGTTACATAACTTCGCTGTTTTATGTCCGAATGCAATGTAATTCACACCATCGACGGATAATTCTATAGGCTACGTACGTTCCAAGTTACAAGTCTGTAGCTCCATTATTGTGGCTGCCGTGGCACATATACGCATTTTGAAAAGGATTGTCTCTTGCATATCTTCACTATTTCTAATTCAAATCACAAATTAATTTATAGAATCGGTGGAGAATACCATAGACTACGTACATTCCAAATTACAAGTCTGTAGCGCTATTATTGTGGCTGCTGTGGCGCTTTTAGTTTTTGAGATTTTTGAGGTAGGTGTAGTTTTTTGATAATTCGCGGAGGAAGGAGGCGAAATATTAAACATCTAAAGCAAACTTGATCTGCGTAAGACATCGGACAACCTGAATTCCGAAAAGCGGCGTTTCTGGCTCTTTTAGTTGCTAAGATCTAGGTGTTCATACGGACACCAGACAGACGGACAGACGGACAGACGGACATGGCTATATCAACTCAGCTCGTCGTCCTGAGTCAGAATATATATACTTTGTGGGGTCTACCACGCTTCCTTCTGCCTGTTACACACAGCTGTCATTTGCACTAAATTAATAGACCCTTTTATTTTTTTAAAATACAGGGTCTAAAAATTATATTAAATATTTTACTCATTTATTCAGCAATTTAGAATCGTCAACTAATATATATATGAGAAAAGTTAGGGTCTAAAAGTAAGGAAGATTGGCTGCCATATTTTACATAATCAAATAAGTACAAAAACTAAAATTATTTGCAGAGTATTCCCACTTCGAAGTGCGTATTTCGCCAAATTAAAGACTTTCCTGTTTCTGTTTGTTTTATGCCCGATAAAGAAACAACCGAAATCATTGACCATTTTGACTGGAGAAGGGGCAAATGTGGGTGGGCTGGGGACTGGCGCGTGTTTGATTTGGCTTGCGAATAAAAAAGAAGAACAATTTGTTACTCCCGCCATTTGATTACGCACTTTTTATGGTCATCACTGCTGTTATGCTTATAACGCGTTTCCATTGACGCAAATAGTAGAGAGCCAAAAAACAAAAGCCACGCCCAATTCTATTCCCTGCCGTCCCAAGTCATTGAGACCATGGCCGAAACCGAAACCGAAACTTTCGGCTAGAATGCAAGTTAATTTTCCATTTCGTTGGCGCACATAACTTTAACAGCAACTCTGACGCCATTCCATGGCAACCGAATGGACCGAAAGCACTTCCCTTCCTGCTCCGCCCTGCCAGCCTGTTGTACAACATTAACTGCTCCATTTGCTAGAGTTTCTATCTGCTTCTTTGAACTCGCTTTATTTTTGTTTTGGACATCACACGTGTTGGCAATTGAAACTGGAAAGTGTTTGCCACGAACAAAATGATGTAAGACCGCTCCAGTCGACTATGATCGCGCGATAGATACTCTATACATGTTGTTGATTCAATTTTTATCAATAGACTGTCTTGAATAATGAAACGGTTCGATAGGGGAATTCAGAAAGTCGATTATTTTGCTTTAAAATAAACCTCAAACACGAACATAATTAAAAACAATTTAATTTTATAAAGTTTAGGAAATTAGTAAATTTTATATTTCTTAAAATCAAATATTAGAAATTTTGTAAGTTTTATTTCATTTAAATAATATAATAATAAACGAACAAATCCGAACCCGAACTGAAAAAAAAGTTTGAACCGTACATTACAGAACTGAAATAAAGTAAATTTCCGAATTTCGCATCCGAACCGGTGCGGTTAAAACCGGGTTCGAATGCCTCTTGAATATGGGAATTTCAGAGATATTTTAAACAGAGCTACTCTTTTTGTTAGTTTCCACATGGTATAAAAACACCCACGAGCCCATTAAAATCACACAAAGCCATAAAGAAGAGGTTGGGTTTGTCAGCCAGAGGATAGGCCCAGCAGAGGGCGGGGGCAGCGGGGCCGATGACTGTCGACAGACGATTCGACTCGTGTGTTATGTTAATTTCTTTGTTTTCGCAGCGATATTTTGCATTGTCTTTGTACTGTTGTTGCTGTTGTTATGTTATTTAGCAGTCAGACAGAGCAAAATGAACGCCAAACCGGAAATGAGAAGCTCGGTCGTGCAGTTTACCGTTAGTTTCGCCAAACAGCCCCCACCTGCCCGCAAAACGCTCTAAGGCATAGGGCATTGAATTACCTTTTCATTAGCACGCGCAGTGCACATCAAGCGAGAGAATCTAACGAAACACACACCCACATACATAAGTATATGTGTATGTGTACAGACAGCAAAAGCCACACAAACAAACACACACACACACACACACAGACAGAGAGCAGCACACAAACACACACAGACAAAGGAAAAAGCAATCGGCCGTAACAAAATTTCCGACACGTGCGACAAAATTGGCTAGCAGAGCAGGAGAGAGAGGGAGAGTGGGAGCGCGGGAGAGCATAAAGTAAGATGCGAATGAGAGATGTGGCAAAAGGCCAAGAGAGGGTGGCAGCCAGAGAGACAGCGGAAAGAGAGCAAAATGGAACCGAAAACTGTAACAATACTGTTATGTTTACATGCTGTTGGCAACATTTGCTGCCAGCAACATTTCAAGCTGTCAACATTTCACAGCTCGCAACATTCCACGGCTTTGTCAGCCGGCAAAATATGTATGTTTGTACATATGTGTATGTGTGGGCACACACATTTTCAGCATTTATTTGAAATGTGTGTCAATAAATTGCCAAGATTAGATCCGATGTTTTAAAAATAGTTCGCGTGTGCTGCCATTGATGTTATTTCTTGTGCAGTTTGATTATTTTGCTATTTTGATAAGCGTTCATTGTGAATATATGGCTCGTATGATAATCTAAAAATAAGACGGAAAGCGCTGTATTCGTGAAATTAAAACAGATTAGAAGTGTTCCATTTGTTTACGTTTTCTTTGGTGGCAAGATATGCAGCTTTGAACTCAACAAACTGAAAGAATAATTAGTTATGCGAATTAAAGATCCTTAATTAGTTTAAGAATTGATGTGCAAATCAAGATAGTATCGATTAATTAAGACAAAAAACGGAATTGGCTTATAATTAAGTGCAATTAATGATTAAATTAATTACGAATTATATCTTATGTTAAGCTCAAAAGTTCATGAAATAGACTATATTCCAACTAAATCCAAAAGGTCTAAGAAACAAGAATTTTAGGAAAGCTTTAAAATGTTTAGTTTCGTTGTTGGATCAAGCACTTTCTGTTTTCATTCAGAATTGTGGGGTCTATCGGGATTCTTTCTGTCTGTTTTATTGATTCATCCATTTCAGGTTAAAGGGTATTAAAATACCTGAGCAGCTCTAGTCTTCGCGCAGAGCACAAGGTATCTATTTATGCAATGTTATATTTTAGCCAACATAAATTTATAGGCATTATTTTAGGAGTGCTACAATGTCAATAAATAATATTGTATTTAATCACAGCAAGCTCAAAGTGTTTATGTGAATTTTATAATGATTGTATTTATAAATAATATAAATATAATATAATATAAATAAATATTATATCTATACAATATTGGAAAAGTGTAATTTTGAGCATTTAATTTCTAGTGTTATTTTACACAATATTTGAAAGCTTGCGCTTGTACATAAAGAAAATAAAAATATATAAAATAATTATATAAAATTTCGATAAGCCCACTTACAGTTAATATATTTTAATTATCTTAATCTGTAATAAATATTAAAGCTGCTTGCTCTTACTTAAATAAAATAGAAACCTTCACTAATTACATAAAGTTTATTTGCAGAAAATTTAACTGTGTATTTACGTGCATGTTGCCTCAACACTTGAACGAAAGCGCTTCCGACATTCGTGTCGGGTGCACGCCCCGTCGCTGCTGTGAACGTCCATTTAAACGACGCGCAGCTGGCGCGCTGCCTTCACTCAGTTTTGCGCTGTCGTTCGGTGCGCATCGCAAGCAAAGCAAAGCGGGACAGTTTAGCTCGAAAGCTTGAAAGCTCGCCAAACAGCAAGCAGTTTACGTACTACATCGAGTGTGTGTGAGTGCGTGTGCGTGTGCGTGTCTGTGTATATGTGTATGTGTGTGTGAGAGCTGTATAGGGTGCAGTTGTATTAGTGCTCGTGCCCAACGCGCATCGAAAGCGAAAGCGAAAGTTTTGTTGCGCGCGTGTTGCCGTCTGTGTTCTATGATTGCACACACGTTGTCGCCGCAGTCGCCGTCGCAGTCGCAGTCGCAGTCGCCGTCGCAGTCTCAGCCGCAGTCGCAGCGGCATTCGTCATAGTTGTTGTTGGCGCTTACCTAGAACTGATTAAAGGCGTGTGAACAGAGGAGCAGAAATGCTCATTAGCTTCAATGAGCGTGCAATAAATTAAACGAAAACGTGTTTATGCTGCCTTTAGCTCAAAAGTCTCTCTCTCTCTCTTTGGCCAAGTCTTTGTCTCTCTGTCGGTGTTTGAGCCAACAGCTGTTAAGCAGCCAGGAACAGCAACAATAGCCCCCTAATCGCCAACATTCCAACAACAATCTCTTACTAAACGCCGCCAAACAAAGCCAAATACAAGAGCAACAACCAAACCAAAACAACAACAAACCAACAAACCAACGGGTAAGCTGCGCCATAAATTGAGGCATAAATCTTCTAGCATTAGTTACGCCCCCAAAAACCCTCCGCACAACAGTCGAAAAAGGTAGAAAAACACAAAAAAGAGAGCGATGAGGCAAGCGAGGGGAAGGTGGCTGTCGAGGCACACGTGTCGCCTGTTCAAAATTGCATGTCACAAAGCGACGTCCAATATTGCAGAGAGCTTTTAGCGAGCTCTCTCACACTCTCTCCCTTTGGCACTCTCACTCTCATTAGGCTGCTCTCACTCAGGCCGCCATTCTTGATTATTGTCGCCTGTGTGTGTGTGTGTTGTCTGTTTGGACCAGAGTTGCCAGAAAAAGCCAGATTTAAATTACAAACTAGCTCAAAGTGTATCTCAAAATTAATTTATATAATAAAGCAAATATGCGAAAAAGTAATTAATAAAAATTAAATATAAAAAAAAAAAACGTTAAAACTTAATATATAATTTTCTATAAGATTAATGGAATTCAGAAACTGACTTAATGGCATCGGTTGTCGGTTTGGCTCAGTGTAGCCTGAAAAAACGCAGATTTTAATTACGACATATAATAAAACCCAGATTTAAATTACGAGATATTTTATAAGAATATCTTTCAATATATATAATTTATAAAATACGTAAAAAAATATAAAATATTTAAAAGCAATATAAATTTTCAAGTTAGCATAAATACAAGTCTGCAAAGTTGTTAAAGTGGCAACTCTATTTGCTTTAAAGAACTTTATTCCTGTTACCTGCCTTTTCTGCTTTGCCCTTTGCCCACCGCGCAGCATAGCTAAAAAATAACTTTTTTGTGCCTCACCTTCCCAAGGGCAAATGCCGCACGTGTGCGAGCTTCGAGCTCGCTTTTGTGTGTATGTGTATGTTTAGACGCATCGCCATTGCCCTTTGGCCTTTGCTGGCAAGCTGCAGCCACTGCAATTGCCTTTGGCTGGCGCACTTGGCGTATGCGCAATATTGATTTCCCTAGAGCTGAGAATATAGCTCAAATTTGATGATTACAGCGGAAACTATACAACATTACAGCTTGTCTCTGTTTTTATTGTTATTATTTGCCTCATATGTTGCCATATCGTTTTCTTTTCTGTATAATTCCTAGAACTACTCATGTGTCAATGCCCCACAGTTAACACCCAGAACCCAATAGCCATACGAGCAGAGTTAAAGAGTTCTCAATGGAAATTACCGGTCGTAAAAGCGGAGCGTGTGAAGCGTTAGCCTCCATCCTCAAAATAAATGCAAAGCAAAACCAAAAAGAAAAAAGAAAACAAAGCAAAACCAATGAAAACAATTCGCAAACGAAGTTTCGCTTTAAGTGATTCAAGCTGTGACTTTGACAACATATTCAACTCGTCCACTCATCGAATAACTGACTGAGTGACAGACTGACGGACGGACAGACTGACAGACTGAATGAATGACAGCTGTTTGTTTATTTATGTGAATCAATGCCTTTGTTTGCGATTTCTTTGACTTCTGCAGTTGCGTGGACAATTGAATGCTACCTAATGCAAAGTAAATGTAAATAAACCGAATCAAATCTAAAATCAAAACAAATAATCTTTGCCAGCGAGACCAGTTGACTTGCAGATACTCTGTGGTAGCTTAAGTCTGCTTTCTTTAAAATAGTTAAAAATAATAATAATATAATAATAATAATAATAATAATAATAATAATAATAATAATAAATAGTTATTAATAGAAATCATTTCTTAGCGATACAAAAACAATCATTGATCTTGTGCTTTTAACAAATTACGTAATAGGTCTTACTTCTTCAAAACTCTTGCTTCTATAATATCTTTCCACTCAAGCTAATTTCATAATTATCCCACGCTGGTTCACGACTTCTATATATTTTCACCTACCATATTTATTCGCTATTCCCTTTAATGTTACGCCTCTTGAACTGGTTCAATGCCCCGATTACCCGCGCTTCCCTAATGAATATTCATTGAAGTCTTTCTTAAATGTTCTTTTTTTATGGTTCGCCTAACCGGAAGTGCCAAAAATATGCATACTGTCCTTTGCAAACTGCTTAGCTGTTACGCGTGCTGCTTTACAATATTTATTTAATTTTTAAATTTATTTGAATCGGCTACCGCCCTATACCTTACACCCCATGGCGTCTATAATAATAGATTCATAATTTAGGCTCGCAACGCGCTGCGCATTATAACTTTAAGATTAACGAAGAATATGACGGAATAATGCTTCTCATTAATATGTATAAACAAACAACAACAAATAAAGAGCAGCAGATATATAAGCCGGCGATTGACGCTCTGCTCCACATCGAGTAGCTCGAGGAGGGCTGCGGGGAGAGCATTCCCAGTTCGGTTACCCCAGCAGCAACACGTGCGTCGTTAATTCAATATAAACAACAAGAGCAAATCATTCACACGCACAGGCACACTCACACTCATACGCACACTCACACTCGAGCATGAGCTCAGAGGCAACAGCATAAAAATTCATTAACACCATGTAAGCGCGTTTCGTGTGGATGTGTCAGATTTTGAATATTTGTGTTTGCCCAGCGGAGCCCCTGTAAACGCTGTTCAGCAGCTGAGAAATGCTAAAAACAGTTAATATTTAATATTTAATATTTATTTGTTGAATGACCAAGGTCGCGACGGAGAAATGGAAATTGCAAATGCAAAATATAACATTAAATAAAAGATAATTTGGAAATAAATTAAAATAAAAATTTATTAAAGTATAACATTGTTTTTAATAAACTTACTAGAGTAAATATATTAATTATTAATAATAGTTAATTACAATTATGTCAATAAATAAGTTATAACAAAAAAAAATATTAAACCAAAATAAATTCAATTGAAAATAATACAAAAATATACATATATATTAATGTAAATCAAAATTAATAAAAGATTAAAATCAATTCAATAAAGAAATACGTAAGAGAATTTTAAAGAAAGCTGTGAAAAAATATTCATCAATTTTAAAAATTCTACCCCAATATAGTAATAATATATTTCAAAAAGAAATGCTGATTAATAATAATTTTATTCCGAAACTAATTGCAGATTATAATCTAGTCAATAAATTGATATAAAATAGCAATTATAAGAAAAAAAGTAGCTATTGATAAAAACTACACAAATATATGATTATTATTGAATAAATATTATTCGAAGTGGTTCAGTATTGCATATACGCATAATTTGTGTGCTGTAATATTTCGAACCTTAGTTCAGTAATCTCTGTTGCTTTTCTAATCACTAGACAAATAATTATTTGCAGCTGGGCATTATTTTTAATACACTCGCACACGCTTGCACACAAGCACGCAAACACAGACACGCACACACACACGCGCACATTCGTGAAGTCATAGTCTCTGTGTGTGCGTCTGTGTGCACAAGCTCGTGGCAACGAAATTATCGCCATTTCGCTGTAGCCGTCGCCATTGGCTTCGACGCCTCAGTCGACGGTGGCAGCAGCGTTGACGCTGACGCTGGCATCGTTGTCATCTCGGCCGAGAGAGCCCGCGTCACCGACTGCGATTGAATGACAGTCTTTTAATTTATGCAGGCAACTACAAATTAATTCGTTTTTTATATTCGTTGTATCTTTTGGTTTTATTTGATATTTTTCACCGGCTCGACACACACACGTGCCTGCTTTTTAGACCCTGTACTTTAGAAATTGCAAAAAAAGGTCTTTTAAGTTAGTGCAAATGGGAAATATGTGTAACAAACAGGTAGGCGTGGCAGACCCCACAAAGTATATATGTTCTTGATCTGGACGACGAGCTGAGTCGATATAACCATGTCTGTCAGTCCGTCTGTTAGTCGGTAGGAACACCTAGATCTTGCAAACTATACTAGCTAGAGATACCATTATTGGTATTTAGCTGTCCTAGGGTGTACGCTGATAAAGTTTTTTTTTTTAGGATTTTGATAATTACCCACATCTACAGCTAACAGCAAAAAACCACAGAAGTCGTCATTTTAAAGTTACAGACTTGTAACCTAGCATGTACGTAGCTTATGGCATTTTCCATAGTTTCTGTGAATTACATTACCATCGGATAAGAAACAACGAAGATATGCAACAGACAATTTATTCGACAGGGTATTGCCGGGGAAGTCGTTTTATTGGGCGAGCGCTAAGTGAATTTGATTTGTGAGTGTCTATTGTTGAATCACAAGGTACAGGGTCTCCTACTGTCGTTTACGTCCGACTGTAGCCTTTCACCCTACTGATCTGCTCCTTACTCACAGGCTTTGTGTGTCTGTGTGTTAGCCCATTTTAAAATGTTATAGGCCGAGGCTGTAAAAGCCCCACGATACACGCGTTTGCAGTCTCGCTGACAAACGGTAGCAATAACAATAAAAAATTGGCTTATTTTCTATGGCACAATTAATTTTTTTGTCAGCGGTTTTTGTTTTATTTTCGCTTTTGCTTTTGGCTTTTAAATGGCTTATTAGGGGGTTTTAGTATAGTATTGACATTGGATGCTCTTTAATACGTGTGCAAAGTATTACGCAAATTTGAGTTGTTAAATTTATGTTATAAATATTGTGAATTTGGAATTAGTCAAGGGATATTATCACAGTTTTATTTTTAATGTGGCTTTTCGGTTAGTTTTATGTGCAGAAAAATAATAAATGAGCTATATAAATATTTATGACGGATTATGTGCTGTATAAAACTTGTTTGTTTATCAAAATAAATATAGAAAAATTAATTTAATGTGAAAATATATATATACATTTTCTATAATATAATAATAGCTGCCAGTTAAATTTTTGCCTTTACGTACGTATTTTATCCACTTTATTTGTGCTTTGATTTCTTATCAGCAATTGTTTTAAAAATAACATTCGCAATTATAGGCCCAAGTTGATTGTAAAATAGTTTGATTTTCTCTATGGTAGTAATTCATTATGCTTTAAATAAAGCATTTCTTAAGCCCGCACAAAAGACCTATAACTGCAACTCTAAGGAATTCCGCAGAAATAGTATTTCGCTATTCAAAATGGGGGCTTGACATTTGCATATGCAATCATGACCGCTGAGTGTAAAGTACAAGTAGAATGACCATTTAGTATATTAGCTGTAGTAGCTTTTTATAACGGAGCAATAACAATGGCCGCGATAAGCACCAGAGCTAATTGCTGACCCAATAATGCGAGCCACACGCCGTGCAATATGGAACTGTAAATTGCCACACGCGCGTGCTGGGGCAGCGAGTTCCTGCATACATATATGTATGTAGTTATGTCGTCACTGAAGCCGACTCTGTGGACTCGTTCATACCGGTTGCAGTCTAAATAAAAAACCCAAACACACAAACACAAAGAGCCATACGTCGTCTGCACATTGCGATGACCGTTGGCTATAAAATGTCACACGTGTGGCCATTTCGACGTGATAATCGCCAAAGGTAGTTTCAACCTATCCCAGACACACTAAATGGTGCTTTGTGTGTGTTCGTCTACACTCTGCCTGAGCACGGTCTAGGCCCAAATGGTTATTCCGTTTGTGCAATAAAACTTGTAGCTATGTGTGTTATAAAATTCAAATGGAAATTACAGTGGAATTTGCTCAGTTGGAAACAGTGTGTGTTTACACTTGTATGCCATACGTCATTACATATCTTAAACAATCCTCAATTCGAGTGCACTTTTGACATTTCGCAACAAATAGATTCAAAATGCAGTACGGCAATCAACCAGCGATTGAACTGGTTCACAGGCTATAAAGTCATAACGTAATCAGAGGGTACAATATATCTTCTATATCGCAGTGCATATTGCCCCTTTTGTATACCCTGTGAAATGCGTAAAAACAGCGTAAATAACTTTGCGCCTATTTTAATAACAATAATAATGGTTATTCTTGTCGATCTAAAGAAATAATATAAAGTTGTCATTACTTATTTTTCTTAATTATTTAATCATTTGTGTCATTTACAATATTAAAAATATTAATTCAAATGATCACAAAATAAATAACTGAATTTCACTAAACAATTAATGTGAGTTAATTATTTTTATATATTATAATAATGAAATTCAAATGTTAATTTTGGTTTTTATCGAATTAATTACTTTGAATGAAATTAAATTAAATATGTTGCTAAAATTTAAATGTTAATTAAGTTATCTACACAAAATTATTCATTTCACCTCTTCGTTTGTTAAAATTTCTTGAATTTCTAGTTATTTTCCTCGCACCTCAAGAGAACTTTTCAACTTAATACAGAGTATTTGACGGTCGCATCTGCACTTGACTTTGGCTGCATTCTATTGCTTGTTATTTTAGCTAATTTTATGGTTACATTAGCGAATTATTTTTTCTGTTATTCGCAGCTACGTTAAGGCAAACATAAATTAAACAGACAAACTCACAGCCCCCACTCGAAGTCCCAGTCTCTCAGTGAACGTGAACATGATGATTGGGCTGATGATTCAAATGATAATAATGATGATGAGCAAACAATAATAAAAAGCAAACACACGCGCCGCTTATGGTTGGCTTTTGTTTTCAGTGGTGTCTTGTTGTGGTGCGGCTCTGTGTGGTTTTGTTTGTGGTTGTGGCTATGGCTGTGGTTGTGGCTGTGGCTGCCACACAGCTGCAAGTCTTTCAGTTATTTGGCAAAATGCTCTGACCCGGTCTGATCGTATCTGCCTGTCTCTGTGTGCCTGTGGGTGTAACTTGAACCAGAGACTCGTGTGACGGCCTTGCTGAGAGCAGTCAGCGAGTCATTCTGAATGCCAGTATGAGTGTGAGTATGAGTATGAGTATGGGCATGAGTGTGACGAATGAACTGTTTGACATATCAAGCCACGCGCAAGTCAGCGACTTTTTACGAGCTATAAATAATACTTATATTTGTGAGAATATTTTGCATTAGATAAAGCTCGAGAGTAGTTACAAATTTGAAACGAATTCAAAATTAGTTGGATTAGTTTTCAACACATGCGTTTCGCATTTTTAATGAGTTTGTAACTCTTTTCGAGTGAATTTCTTGTTTTTTTTTTTTTTTGAAAAACTCTGATAAGTTTTTTGCGGGTTGTGCATTTTTATCAGCATACAAATTTCTAAGAAATGGTGTGAATTGTGAACTCGGTCATAGACCGATTTGTTATGCTACTTATCAATGCAAATCTCGAACATTGTCCCATGAAATTCGAAATTTAACAAGCAAAACCAAAAATATACTATTTATTTAGTTAATTAATTTACTTAAGTCAACTAAGTGCAGTCGACAAAGAAATTAAAAATACAATGCAAAAGTGTAAATTAGAGTGTAAATTAAGTTAAGACTATATTATATATAAAGATATAGACTTAATATATGTTATGATGAAATATGTATATGGTTGTAAATTCATATTCTTATTTGATAATTATCATCATAAAAATTATTAATAAATATTAATTGAAGACTTTAGCTACAACAAATAACTGCTTGAATATATGTTATTATTTTAAATGACTTGGCAAAATTTGCATTGTTATTAACACCACACGTGTTAACTTTTTAAATGCCCCTGTTTTATTTTTAAAAGCCAACAACTTAAGTTGTACACATATTTACAAACTTGAATTTTTAATTTCATGTCAAATTAAATTAAATTAAGTATAATGAAACGTGATACGTGAATATTGCAGTCTGAATTTTTTAAATTCATTTTTAAATTTATTGATATCTATTCGATATCAGTTTTTTATATTTATTCATATGTATTGAAAATCATTTTATGAAAGAACTTTAACACAGGCGTTCATGAAGTAACCATACAATAATAAAAAGTTTGTTTTGAATTCAAGTTTTATTTATACTTGTATGTCACTATCATTGTTTGGTGTTTTATAAATGTTGTCGAGGCAGAGAACATGAAATTACTACATTTTCATAGAGCGCTAAAAGTATAAATAATAATAAATGTTTGTGGGTGCGCCACAGGCGGAAGTAATGCGACATCAAGTATACGCCCCAATGCACAGCAGTCGCTACACGTGCCAGTCAACTTTTGTTGTGTGTATGTGTGTGAACTGAGACCTCACATATGTGGAACTAATTAATTACGTTAAATGTTTCGCATTTTATGATGTGCCAATTAAATGAGCGAGAAAAAAAATACAAATCTGTTGTCAATACAGAAGAAATACAAATATTGAGAAGTCGATACAAACGGCATTCACATGGCCCATGCCATTTCATAATACATTCAAATTGCTATTCATAGAGTGATTAGCGTAATACATGCGCCGTTAAGTGTGTGCATTCATTAGGCAAATCCAAGTGAAATAAAATTAACGCAATATCCAATTAGCTATCAAAACAAATATGGTAAACGAGTGGCAAACAAAAACCCAAACATCAATAAATAAAGTCATTTCATCTGCTTAGAAGCCAAAAGTGAATGCTCCATTTAACAAACAGATTCGATTCCGATTCAAATTTGCTATCGCCACCCCAGGGGGTTTCTGATTTCGCATGTACCCATCAATATTCAGAGAAAACTTTGTTATATTTTGTCTCGGGTTTCACATTTGTGTTTTATGAGTTCGCCGTAAAACTTGTTTTGGCCTACACACTTATATTTTTTTATTGCACTTTAAATAACAAAATTGTTTAGCTAATTTGAGTTGTATTTTATTGTTTATTGGCATGTGCCAACCACAAAAGGCTCCATAATATTTGTGCTATAATATATTTGGTATGTAAAAAGATTCTTATTGTTTTAAATTTCGTATCATATTTGAATCGTCTAGTAGTATTACTAATAAATACTTTATTGTTAATAAATACCTAGTAAACATATATGTTTAAGTTAAACGGAAAAATCTAAAGTAAATCACACTTGAAAATAATTTGGAAGGTAGATTTATTTAATTTAGAGTATTATTTATTAGATATATAATTTCTAGTCCCATTTATTTATCTTATATTGATTTTTATTTTTGGTAATTTTGTATTTAGAAAACATTTATTTATAAATAACATTTGCAATTATAACTGGTAAATTTGAAATGTAATGTAGTTAGACCAACAAATTGATAGGTATCTGTACTCTTCATGTTGCATTTAATTTCATTAGTGTCTACACAAAATATGATACGATCAAATGGTAATACCCGTTTTAATTTTGATAAGTACGTGATAAACCTTATTGTTAGTACGTGGCATAATTTTCTATACTTATTAGTTCATATGTTTATTTTTATGGCTGAACGCACTCTGCTTGGCTTCTTTTTTGGTAATTTGTTCGCTTCTGGCCAAGTTTTGACGTGCTCGCTTGGCAAGTAAATAAGACCCAGGCCTAATTAATAGCATTGGTGCTGTCATATGTTTTTTTGTTTTTATTTTTGTTTTTATTTGGGTTTGCAATAGAGTTCGAGTTGTGTTCCCCGTTTAACGAGTTGCTGCTCGTGGAGGCTTTCGTGTTGCTTTAATGGTTTCGAATTGTAGTAGATATCTCTGGGCGGGGTTGATTTTGGGTGCGGGGTGCAGGGTGCGGGGTCAAGGCTCGGGAGAGTTTTGCGCGTGGCTGGCTTTTGTTTGCCAATGGCAGAGCAATTGGGTCATCGTCTGGCACACGTGTGGCTCGTTTAATGTTTCGCATTCGTTTCGCATTTGTTTCCGTCTCTGCTTCGCTTTTATTTGCTTTGCTTGTCGCCATCATAAATGTTTATCGCCTAGCTGGGCAATTCAATTGACAATATTGCACACACTTTCCAAAAAGATGGCATGCTCTAACTTTGTCTTGAGTTCTGTAACCTGGCGGTTCCTGTTTGATTTTGGAATCCATGGCGTTCAGAAAGTTTATTTTGCGTTTTTTCTCAACTCTATCTCTTTTTCAAATATCTATAAGAAGTATATTTATTGCCCTGTAAATAAGCTATAGTCTTCTCTAAATGCTCAAAATGAGAAAAATTCTTGAAAATATATACATATTTCTCTACGAAATAATAATGCATCTTTTATACACTGCTTGTTATTGGGCAAAAAATAATATCCAAATGTTTTCAATTTATTTTTAAATTTTTTTATCAGTCTTTTTTTTTTTTTGAGTGTGATATAACTTTGTATATTTGTATGCACATATATTTGTTTGTGCTTCTTCTTTTTCACCATTTATGCATTGCACCTCTCCTTCAGTTTGTTTTTCTTGTTGTTTAATTCATTTTTGAACTTGCACGCGCATGTATAGAGATAACAAGAGAAGCGTTTTGGGACGCTGATTTCAAAAATCGACTCCAAAAAATTATATTTCCGTACGTTCTCCAGATATCGGGCGATATATATTTGATCGATTTTTTTCAATGGTGGGTGCATTTAAACCACCATAACTTCGGAACCACTAAACCGATCATCGTGAATTAGGGTTCAAATGAAAGATTAAAGATGCCCCCTCATATTCTTGATACATTGTAAGAAGATTGGACACATAGTTTCCTCCCTACATGAAAACTACCGCACTTCCAATCAAATTTTTTGCAAATTTTTCAACTTCAGACGAAATTTTTTTGGCAAGCTCGATTAAAAAAAATTTTTTTTTTTAATATCATAAGATATATCAATTTCACGTCATTTGGTATATCCCACGTCAATATTGGCCATTTAGTTTTTAAGTTATACGCGAAAAACGAAAAATACCCGAATTACGCTGCATGTATTTTGGTCACGCGGAAGGGCTGTTAAAATTCTGCGACATTCTGCGCCATTCCATTCTGTAACCAAAATACATGAAGCGTGATTCGGGTGTTTTTCGTTATTCGCGTATAACTTAAAAACTAAATGGCCAATATTGACGTGGGATATACCAAATGACGTGAAATTGATATATCTTATGATATTAAAAAAAAAAAATTTTTTTTAATCGAGCTTGCCAAAAAAATTTCGTCTGAAGTTGAAAAATTTGCAAAAAATTTGATTGGAAGTGCGGTAGTTTTCATGTAGGGAGGAAACTATGTGTCCAATCTTCTTACAATGTATCAAGAATATGAGGGGGCATCTTTAATCTTTCATTTGAACCCTAATTCACGATGATCGGTTTAGTGGTTCCGAAGTTATGGTGGTTTAAATGCACCCACCATTGAAAAAAATCGATCAAATATATATCGCCCGATATCTGGAGAACGTACGGAAATATAATTTTTTGGAGTCGATTTTTGAAATCAGCGTCCCAAAACGCTTCAGAATCGTCAAAAACATTTTACAGGGTAATTCTAATTAACACGTTATTAGGTATACATTTTTCTTGGCAACAAAGGGCGTTGGTAACAGTCATAGAATTATGCATAATATTAAAACATATTGGAAATTCATTAAAAGTAAATATTGAAGTAATCATTCAAGAAACAAAAAGAAAAATTATTGAATTAAATAATAGGTAAATTAGTATTTGAAAATTAAATACTTAATTTATTTTTTTTTTTTAGCAAATCCATATCACTTTCCTCAATATCTCGATTATTGTGAAATGTATATAGCACATCAAACGATAACTCACTGTAGCCCAAACTCGTGTTAATGAAGTTGACCAAAGGCCCTAAAAAGCAAGCCGAATCAAGTAAACAACGTCCACGTTTATGAGATATATGCAATGGAAAGATTCGTTTTTGTTTTTTTTTGCTTTATTTAATTTTGTTATTTACTTTTGTGCTTTTTCGCCTAAATTGTTGAAGCTTTTTGTTAGCAACGGCGCCAGTAAAACAAGATATTGTGGTTGCTATTGTTGCTTGCGATGCACGGCACGTGTAAAGGTGTGAGATAACTGAAACGACAGTCTGGAACACACTAAATGGTGGCACTGATTAAAAATAGTATGACGTATACGCAGTGTGAGACATAAGCGGAGCTAATGAGGCGATGTCTGTCAAATAGTTGCAAATTGTGAAATTATTAGAGTAAACAGACCTAATTACTCAAATACGTACCGCACTGCGTATGCGTAATATTCGACTTGGACTTTTACATACATATATGACGCCTGACAAGTTTGTGCATAAATTTATAATTATAATGGCAGTTTGCGCAAAGTTTTTGCCTTTACACGTGCCAACGCTTGACAAGCTGACATGTGCTATGTTATGAATATATAATATTTGTAAAGTATAATGCGATTCGGGAATTGCCAGGCGACATTTAAACAAATGAAACCCAAGTGCAATATAAAACGCTTTTCGTGCGTTGTGTGAGGCCAAAGCATAAATAAGAAAAGGCAGCCGATGCGGCTACTTAATTTCGCCATGAGTCTGCTCAGTCACTGTGTGTGTATATATGTACACACTGGGAGAAAAATAAAGAGTTTCCGTACTCGAATCAAAAACTTCCGGTGTCAAGAGCCCGAAAATTCGTACAGTAGAATCCGGTTATAGCGACATTCAAGGGACCGACGATTTTACGTCGTTATATCCGGCAGACGCACTATCCGAAAGGAGCAAAAAAAAATATTTTTTTTTTATTTTATGGATGCCATGTTTGTAATAGGTTTTAAAATAACACAAATTAATTTTTTAATCAAAACAAAAAATTTAATACAGTAGAATCCGGTTATAGCGACTTTCAAGGGACCGACGATTTTTCGTCGTTATATCCGGAAGACAAAATCCATGATTTTGTTTCTTTTTCGTATTGAAAAAACACAAAATCCATGATTATGTTTGCTTCTTTCAGCATTGTTCAAGAAATCAAATTTTCCTCTTTAAAGTTTTTTTTTTGTTCGGCACGTCGCAATATCCGGTTGAATTGTGAAAAATCTCGTCGTTATAAGCGGTTTGTCGCTAAAAGCGGAGACGTTATAAGCGGAGGCCGTTTCATATAAGTTTGTATGGGGACCAACCAAACCATCGAGTTTTCGTCGCAATAACCGGTCGGACGCTATAAGCGGCGTCGTTATAACCGGATTCTACTGTAATTCAAAAACGAATGTTTTCATTTAAGCGCGTTGTTGAAAATCTTTTTCTGAATACTGTTCAGATTTGTTGCGTATATATTCTATTTTATGATCTTTTAAGATTAAAATAAGTTACGATTCGCACTTAATTTAACCATTCTTTGCACTTAATTTGAGCTTAATCCCGTTTGTTGCATTAAATAAACTGAATTTATTTACGGTTCTATTCCAATTTGTTTCTAAATTCTAAAACAGAACGATATTCATTCTAGAGCTTTAACGGATCATACTTTATTTTGCTGAGTGTATGTATGTTTATGATGCAGACGTCAGTGTGTACCGTATCATATGCATAACAATGTGTTTCCACTTTTTTTTTTGACTGTTATCCCCTGCTGCGCAGCCAAATAAACTTCAAAATACCAAGAGTGCGAGTTTCTTGAACTCATAAAAATGTAATTTTCGTAAATATTTTCGTTGTTTCTGTTGACAATAACAATTTAATATGGGGTCGACTGAGCTATTGTTTGGAGCTCCTTTGCAAAAGTAATTGCCCCTGAAAAGGCCCCGGCAATTCGAGTCGCACCATTGTGCGCTCAATTTCCCGTTGTCGTTAAAAGTCAATGAGCTGATCTCTGGCATTCTCTCTCTCTCTCTCTCTCTCTCTCTCTCTCTCTCTCTCTCTCTCTTTTTTTATCTCACTCTGTCTATTTCTCTATTGCTCTGTCCGTATATTGTGTGGCAGTCTCTCAAGTCTTAACATCAATTCGACAGCTGGCATGTCGTGTCGTGTCTAACAATTATTTGGCTAATTTATGCGCACGCAGCGGCAGGCAGTTCTCATTATGGCCATTGATTGACATGACCTCCAGCTACTGTCCGAGCAGGTAAGAGGCAGCCGGCAAAGCAACAGGTGAGCCGGCTCAGCGTGTTTCAAATTGTTTTGAGAACACTCGATTCATGTAGCACACAATAACAATAACAATTCCAATAGCTGGGCAATTTTTTGTATTTTTTTATGCGATGTTTAGTTTTTGTTATTTATTATGAATATTATTATTATTGCCTGCAGCGGCACGTGTGGCTCGTTTTATGCCCAGTCCAAGGCGAAGCCACCATCATCATGCTACTTTTTTTTTGAGGGAAATACATGCGAACTTTCAGTTATAAATAACTAAAGAGGGAGTATTGACTAGGCCATTCAAGAGGCAAATTCAAATGTGTTGAAAATATTTGAACATTTATTAATGTACTACAATGATTGGCTAGTAAAATTATTGTTTTAATTTCAATACTATTATTGCAATGGTCTCCTACTGGAGTTACTTATAGCTTGTCGAAACGACCCTAACAAAGTTAAGTATTTTAATAGGATTAATCTCTTTTACTGAAACTATGGGGTTCAATAATCTAAACCTTTAATGAAAGACTAAAGCGTATTCTATATATTGCTTCCAATAAATTTAAATATTTTTTATAATTCATTAAATTGTATAATACTTAACGCTTGAATTTTATGCATATTTCTTGTTTTAAAAACTTTAAGCTGAACATCTCTAGGGAATTCAAACTTCGTCCAACAGAAATTTAATTTTAGTTTAGTTTCTGTTTATATTCACATTGCCGAATCATTTGTTTATGACTCAGTTCAGCTTTAAATATTTCAACCGACCACCAGCAGCTGACTCACTTGCCCTTCACCCCCGCCTCGACCCATTGCTGGGCCGTTGGGGGCACACAGGGACTGGCGCGTGTACGTCAAATATGCCATTGGGGCTATTTCGTTGAGCTAGGCATACGTTACGCTTTCTTGGTTTTTGTTACATTTTAATGCAGGGGGAATGTGGCTCAGATGGCGATGTGGAAGCTGAAGCCGCACCCGAAGCCAATGCCAATGCCAATGTGAATGCCAATGTGAATGTGAATGTGAATGCGAATGAGAATGCTGATGTAGATTCTGCTGCTGATGCTGATGCCGAAGATGATGATGATGATGGGGGCTTAGCCATTGGTATTAGCGGTTCTTGCCAGTGTTGAGGGCTCGTGGAGTGTATATACTTGATGCCGGATGTTGGATGTCAGAACGCATAAATAATAAAATGTAATTTCAGCTATGCATATTGGCACATTTACAACAACAGCAACAAGCCCACGAATAGCATAAGTGAGAAGTGTTTTCTCTCTTTTTTCGTTGTCTGCCTTGGCATTGTGAAATCCGCTTAGCAGACACCACGCCCCTACCCACCATGCCCACCGTAGCCACCGCAAGGGAGAGCAAGGCAAAGTGCTTAAAATGAAAATGCCTCTAAGAGGCCGCGAGATGCCGAGCGCACACACTTTCCAAATGTAATTACACTCAAGAGATACACGTGCCGTCAACAACAACTATTGTTGTTGTATTTGATGTTAGGCTGTTCGGTATTTGGATCCTGTACTTTAAAAAGTACAAAATGGTCTACTAAGTTGGTGCAAATTAGAAATGTTGGAAACACCCAGAAAAAGTATATATATATATTCTTGATCAGAAGTACGAGATGCATAAATATAGTCATTCGTCTGGCTCTCCGTATGAACAACTAGATCTCAAAACTATGAGAACTAGGAACATACATTTTAGTAGTATATGAATTCTCCTTTGTTGCAAGCAATTCAAGTTTGTTTTAGATTTTTGATACCTTCCTCCTTTTCCCCGCTTACTACACAAAACACAGCAGCCACAAATAAAGCTACAGAACAATCGATACTGTGAACTACATTAGGATCGGTTAAGAATCAGCGAAGATATGCAATAGACAATTGACTCGTGAAACACAAAGTACAGGGTCTCCTACTGTCGGTTATGTCCGACTGATTTGCTCCTCCATACTGGTCTCAATTTGAATTTGAATTTGGCAAGAAGAAACTGCTTGCCTCTGGCTGACAGCACAACAACAACAACAACATCAGCTGGGAATCAGCTAAGTCGAGCACTCGAGCAATTTGCATGCACGTTCAAAATGGCTCGGCTGTTTATCGATATGTATCTATATGTATATAGTACATAGTGTAGGGTATATAGTAAGGCTATCCTTGTAGAGATCTGGCCCAAAAACAATTTCACAGTTGCTGTTTTAAGTTTCTGTTTACCTCCCGCGGAATTGGCGCTAATATAAACAGCGTCTCTTGGCCAGGCCCAAAGCCTCGATTTGGAGCATGGTTAATGAGCTTCAGCTGCGCTGGGAGCAGCCAAACAATTTGCTCTTCTTATTTGTTGTTGTTACAGTTGTTGCCGGTTTCAAATGACTAACGCTCATGCTGGCTGGGCTCAGCTATGCTTATTGGGGAATTCACTAGCTCAGAGTTACTCGCAAGGGCAAATGGTTCAGTTTCAGTTGCTGTTGCTGTTGCTGTTTCCGTCGTGGCTTTTTGTTTATCTTGCGGAATGACTAATGCACTGCAAACTCTCTGGGAGATTAGATGATGAAATATACGTATATATAATAAAGCTGTGTTTTGCTGTGCAGCTTTGTAACTAATGCTCCAGGGTGCCATTTGTTTATAAGTAGGTGCCGGGTATACTATATCATAATTTCAGATAGCAAATAATATGCAGGTTTCATATTAAGTATTATCTGATACGTATGGCAGCCATTTGGAATCAAAAGCCATAATTTATAGAATTTTAGCTACTTATTTGACTCTTATTATTTTGGCTTTATTAACCTAATCGACCCTTTTGTACTTTTTTAAAGCACAAGTTAAAATATGGCTGAGAAAGCAAAACTAGCCCTTATTAACATATTTCCGAATCAGACACAGATTACTCATCGCCAGAGCAGCTTTTTGTTACCTTTTGTAATTTACGGCACGTGCAACATTTAATTAAAAATACTGTGCCACGTGTTGCTGATGATAATGATGATGATGATGATGAAGTCATCGGTAGAGCTCGATAACAGCGCAATTGTTTCAAGAAGTTGCTTGGCTCACCCTTGCAGTGTTAATATTAAATTAAATTATCTTTTGATTTGGCTCTTTTTGCAAGTGCTCATGACATTCCGACATCTGCTCAATCAATCAATTAATCAATTGCGATGGTCAATTAATTTTGCATTTATAAATATCTTCTTGGTTTTGTTTTGTTACTTGCAGTTTCAATGGCGCCCACAGTGTGCTCTGAGAAGAAAGTGCGCGTGGCAGGCATGAAGGAGGCGCGGCGTGCTGGGCGTGGCAGCATGGGCGTGGCACAGAGAAACACAAGCTCAGCAGCAGCGGCAGCTGGAGCCACACAAAACAGCGCTGTATTGGGTTATGGTGAGTGCAAAAAAATACCTTCCGTTGATGCCACATGGCGTATACGTAACGCGAGAGAGAAAAATGTCTGTTGCTTGTTGTTGTTATAGTTTTTTTTTGTTTTTTAAGCCAATGTGACAGGGGGTGGGGGTCGACTTGTTACAACTGTTGTGGCTCACGTTACTTGGACATGTTTAATTAATTTATGTAAACGTGGCCAAGCAGTCAACTTGGTCTCATCCCCGAGCTTCTGCAACGTGTTCCGATGTTGTTATGCAGACTTCACGTGTTGCTTGGTTCATTTTGCTGCATGTTGTTGCATGTTGCTGCAGGTTGCTGTTGCCTGTTTGCTTCGGCACGCAACACAGCAATCGTAACTATGTGCGTCATCAAATGCAAATTCTCAACACGAAATTGGTTGCTTAGCCTCCGTACTTGACAGCAGGCATCTCTTATACCTGCAGAATCCATTCGTCGAGCATGCCACATTTATATAAGCATTTTATAAAACCCACCTGGCTGACTGACAATTTCCCAGAAAATATGAAGGGCTTAGATATAAGCGACCTGCTGGTACGACTTTATGGCTTGAAATCAATTTGCATAGGCCAAATTTAGACGCGCATAACAGCTGAAAATAATCATTTGTTTATGTAAATATTCGAAATCTTTCAGCTTTAATGCCACACTTAAGCTTTAAGTATCTAGCGTATTGTGGATTAAGCGTGAAACTGCTTTGGTTATAGGCAGCTTATGAACTTACGGCCTATTATTGAGAGTGTTTATAAGGCAAATAAATACCAATCCACAGTTTTGCTTATGCGGATCAAGTAAAATTTGAATAAAATGTGACATTTAAATGTGTATGACAGCAAAATGTGTTTCACACTTTAATTATTAATATAACCAGCATAGATAGATAGAAAGATATTGTCAATGAGTGTATAGAATAGCTTAAAGGTATTGCACAAAAAGGTATTGCACAAAAATCCCTAGAATTGTAGACACCGACCGTTGAATACCCTGCCCCTTATATTTTAAATATTGTTTTAAATATACGTTATTCAGTCTGTTACATACATTCTCCCAAAACTATTAACCCTGTTTTCGGCCATTGTTCAATGGGTACAGGGTATACAAATATTTGTAAAATATGATACGAGTCTCAGCAGCAATGCTACTTCTTACTTTCTGTTTGTATCATGCTTTAATGGCGAGCGAGAATAATCCTATAATATCGATTCTTTAATATCTTTTGTGTTTATTGACCGATTTTAATTCGCTTTTTAGAATAAATAAAAATAAAAATATAGTATATATTTAATAATAATAAATCATCTATGTTCATTCGTACACTTGTTATGCGAAAAAAAACAATTATTTAATTTCTTTTTGCCAAGTGAACATCTTTTTTATGCGTTTATGGCAATAATGTAATCAATTTCTTTTTCCAATTATATCACACACCAACTTATCTCGATTGATTAAAGCAAGCACAATTTGTAATTGCATCATCATCAATCGCTCAATCATTTATCATAACATGACACTAATTGACCGCAGAGATCAAATAGTGCATATTTCTAGGGAAATCAAAGCGAAATGTGTTAAAAAACAACAAAATTGCAAATTGCTAATAAAGGCCGCAACAACAGATTGTAGCATAAATATTGTATATAGTAAGCATTTATTTTTCACAAGAATAATTTGCACATTGAAACACCGAACCATGAGGGAAGGGGGTGTATCAAAGAGGAACAGACAAACTGATGGCCAATGTACATTTGTATGTGTGTGTGTGAGGGTATATAAGTGTGCGTCGTAACCTTTATATTGTTGCCATTTCATGTGGCACGTTTTTTTCATTTGCCCCCTTTATTGTTGTGGTTTTTGTTGTTTCTGTTCGGTGTTCCGTCTGTGCTACTTTTGCTAGCTTATTTACAATTTTCCCACATTTGTAAGGTTTGCTTTTGGCTTTTGGCTTTTGCCGACTTTGCTTTTTATTGCCCTGATTCATGTCGTTGTTGTTGCGATTCTGCTCGTTTTTGTTGCTGTTGCTGCTACTTTTATTGGTGCCATATTCAAAGCAATTCATTCAAAATTAATTTTTGTTTTTTATTTGGTTTATTTTCTTTGCTTTATTAATTTCCTGCCAATTTCGAGCAACACGTTGCAATGTTAAAGGTGGGACGATGCCACGTGCAATCGTCTATAAATCTCTAGTTATAGTTCTATAGTCTTTTACATTTATTTTGGACACTGTAGAGTTTTGTTTAAAATTGTAATAAATAAACTGTTGGCTGTATTGAGATATTTATTTAATGCTTATTTTGTTATTTAAAGCATTATTTTTAACATATTGCTTAAATTTGTATTTTATAAACTAATATAAATTTAATAACACCTGAAATGTGTTGCTTATTTTTTATCTTGTTTTTTATCTTGGAAGCTTTAGATTAATTTCAGAGATTAAAATATATAATGAAAGTTAGCTGGTTTTTTAAATTTAGGTGCTGTTTATGTTTAAATAATTGAACAAATAAAAAAAAACAGGGTATAAAAAGTAAACTATTTAAGGCACTTGTTTGTAATATCTCCAAAAACAAATATCTCTAACATAAAATTTTGATATAATCAAATAATAAATATTACCTGTTTTTAATAACAAATAGTTAAATATAAATTACTTTTTTTGTCCTCCTATTTATGAAAATTAATGTGAATAAATTTATTTCTTATTATGAAATTTATTCATAAATGTATGATTATATATGTATTTGCTTAGCTTTATTTTGCCTTGAGATTGATGCAATTTTTAGTACGTTGGTGCCAGTGTGCAAGAGCACTAGCAAGCAGTCTGTAGTTAGTTCACCTACACCGGTCTGCTTTGTTGGCTTTTGTATTTATAGACGCCTGTGTTTGCGGCAATAAATGGCCCACATTTAGAAAGCGATTGTAGGTGACTTTGGTTGGCGAACGGCATTTGCTTTAATTAAGCATAAATATAAGCTAATTCAATGCGACACGTGTGTGCACGTTGCGCTTACTTGTGCTTCTACTGCTAATGAGGGCGCTAACGCGAGACCCGCTCCGCCCCTGCCCCGCCACCAGGCTCCCATACCCAAAGCAGACCTCCAGACGTAAGGTGAGACGTACATGGTCAGGTAATGTGCGAGAAATGAGTATAACAACAACAATAATAATAGTATCAAGAACAACAATACCCTATAGATAAATGTATGTACATCGGCGTTGCTCAGTCGAGTGCAAACGCCTCGTGGGGGACCTCGGCACTTGCATAAGTCGGTGACGTGCTCGGAGGGGCGGAGCACGGCATTGCAGGAAGTAAACACACACCCACATGCTACGGCTGGGACGGAGGGTGGCGGGTGTGCGGATATTTAAAAGCGACTGCGGCAACAACAATAACAACAGCAACAGCAACAGCAACAATGTACAACTCAACATTTCCGCATTAAATTGCGAAACATTTTCACATGTTTGCAACACGCACTAAGAAATTACTTACGTATGTTGTTTCGGCGGGTGTGAGTTGACCTATATACATTTTCCGCTTTCCTTTGAACTGTTACGAATACGTTCTGTTGCCCGCTATAAAATATGTGAATTCCTGCAAAAGTTATATAAACGAATTAAAATCGCGAGCTTATGTAAATTGAAAATAACCAGTAATAAGCTTAAATGTTTTATAATTAATTTCAATTCAAAATAAGTTGAATAACTTCGTCGTAAACTCATATTTTACTATTGGATCGAAACAATATTTATTTTATATTTTAATAATATAATTGAATATAAAATAAAAACAAATATTTCTGTTATTTACAAAACATTTTTGAGCATTTTATATTTATTACAAAAATTTTCAAATATATTAATTGTACAATATACTGAATAGAATTTTAACTAACTAACTATTTAACTATTTTAACTTATATAAATTTAGAGTTTTCATTCAAATATTTGTAGGAAATGAAATCAGTTATACTTGAGGAAGTTAAAGTTTAATATTAATCATACTTCGAAGAGAATAAAAAATTAACAGTATTTTGTCCTATACGAGTATTAAGCTCTAAGCTTATAATAAATGCACTATTATTAAGCTGTTAAATGATATTTGCTTTAATTAGCACATTGTAAATACACCTGACTTCTAAGAGCACCGCTTGACCCCGCTATATGCTAGACTCTATCCGGCAGATAAGCTGACAAAGCTACAAATAGAATTGTATGAGAATACTGCATGAGTAGACGGAAATGTGGAGATAAGACTCTACACTTAATTTCTCAATAAACAATACAAAAGTAGCAGAATTTTGAGTAAATTTTTATAATTTGCTGATCTAAACAATGCCTATGCCTTGTGTTGTACTATGCGTCACATTATTGCAAAAAAAGAAAAAAAAAACACAATAAGCTAGTCACACTTATTACGGATATCCCCGGCCTACTCTCCACGCCAGAACTTGCGAAAGCTTGGGTTGCTAGAATATTAATTATAACTTAAAAATGTTTACAAAATATCAAATATCAACATATAACATATCAACATACAAATATCAGCAACAGCAATGCTTCTTTTTACTTTTTTACATACTTTTTGTTATACTATGCTTTAATCGAAGCTTTGAAATAAACTTGGACGTAATCAAGAATATATGTATATAATAAATGGAGTCAGTTAACCCTCTTTCTACATGTTACATGTGCACCAAGCTATTAACCCTGTTTTGAGTCTTTCTACAGGGTATAAAATGTATTGCAAAGAAAATAAAAATCTGATTTGCTTGCACAACGCTTGTGAAATGTTAAATGTCTTGCCCTGCAGGTGGCATTGGCATCGATATAGGGCACTATAGCAACAGCTCCGATAAACCCCCCCTTTCCACCCCCTTCTGACCATGTGCGCCATGCTGACGCGTTGTGGAAACGCTGCCAAACTGACCCTGACCATAGACACAGTGCGGAAACGCTAATGTCAAAATGATTTTGTTCAGTATTTGCTCGCCTTCTGTTTACTATTTGCTGTGGGTGCGAGTCTTTCTGTGTGTCTGTGTGACTGTCTGTGACATGCTTGTGTGTGTGTGTGTGTGTGTGTGTGTGTTTTGCCCATGTGGAGCAGTTCGCATTGTACATGTGCTTCGAGTATTGCGAATTCAATGCGAAACGTTGCATTACAATCGCCACCGCTGTTGACGACTGACTAACTTGGACCTAGGGCTGTGGTCACGTTTTTTCGACACACGCGATGAATGCACGGCACACAGACACACGGCCAGAGCGCACATGGTCAGAGATAAGCGACAATCAGGTCCGCTGATATGCTTACTACACAGAACAAATTCAATGTAAACCGGGTTCAACAACGAAAATGTTATAACCGAAATACATACATTTTGTTTTATTTTGTTTAAAGAAATATTGTATCTGTTGCTTATTAGACCCTTTACTTTAAAAAAGTAAAAAGGGTCTATTAGTTTAGTGCAAAGAGGAAATGTGTGTAACACCCAGAAGGAGGCGTGGCAGACCCCACAAAGTATATATATTCTTGATCAGGACGACAAGCCGAGTCGATATAGCCATGTCCGTCTGTCCGTCTGTCCGTCTGTCCGTCTGTCCGTCTGTCCGTCTGTCTGTCTGTCCGTCCGTCTGTATGAACACCTAGATCTCAGCAACTATAAGAGCTAGAGACACCATATTCGGGACTTAGGTTCCCCTATTCAGCAAGCAGCACGAGTTTGTTTTAGATTTTGGATACCTCCCCCCCTTCCCCCGCAAACCGCAAAAAGCTGCTGTAGCCACAGTTTTAAAGCTATTGATTTGTAATTTGGTATTTAACTAGTTTACGGCATTCTCTATCGACGCTGTGAATTTTGTTTCGATTGGATAAGAAACAGCGAACATATACCACAGACAATTTGTCGCACTAGGCGGAGGGGGGGTGGTGTGCCTTGCCTACGCGGGTAGCTTAGTGTGTGTGCGTCTGATTGTGTTTGTATGTACATATACTCAAAGTAAAGGGTCTCCTACGGTCGGTTACGTCCGACTGTAGCCTCCGTCCCACTGATCTGCCCCGTCCCTATATTTTTTATACTATTTTCAACGTTTTAAATTTTTATTGAAATTTTAAATTATTTCTACGATTTGCATATCTTAATTATACTTATTTAAATGAATCTTTTTGATTAATTTTTTTTTTGTGTATCATATTTATTTAATTTTATTTTTTTGTGATTTTATACAAAAATGCTTTATAAATAGATTTGTCTCGTATTCACAATATTTAATTAATAATTTTAATGTTAACTATAATCAGTTGGAGAGAAATTTACTTTTATTTAATAATGTATTACGCCATAAATTTGGCCAGCCCTGGTTTTGTTCAAATTAATTCACTGCATACTTTTAGGCATGTAGCTGGTGCGTAGCTCGGCTAAGCTATTGACTAGACTTTAACTTTAACTTGTTGATTTCTTTTGACTATAATGTTACTTTTTTCTTTCTCTCTGCAGTTGCCAAAGGGTCAATGAACTTGGCGAGTCGCCAGCATCGCCGTCGCACCACGCGGCTGCCTCGGTTGCAACAAGGCAAAAGAACAGCGTCAGCTGGTGTCGAGAGCGATTCCAAGGTGGAGTTGGAGCACAGGGAGCGAATGGAGCTTGAGGATGATTGCAGTGAGGCGCAGAATACGCAGCTAATGCGCACACATTCCACCAGCAGCAACATCAAAACAGTATTACAACCTACAATGGGCAATAGCAACAGCAACAACAGCAACTGCCATGGCAACAGCAAGACAACAGCCAAACACTGTGATCAAAGGTCGGAATCTGAGCAGCATGTTATGAATGCCGATGACTATGGCGAGGAAGGCGACATGGAGGAGGAGGAGGAGGATCAGGGGGATGGCGACAGCGGCTATGAATTTGCATTCGATCCCATCAAACCCCAGCACTATCAGATGCAACAATATCACACACACAATCAGGGCCTGCTCTCCATTGCATTGAAGACCATCAAACTGGTGCAACGCAACAAGTTGCTGCAGAAGCGTTTGGCTCAGCTACAGCTGGAGACATCGGAGTTCATTGCCTCGGTGCTGGCCAATCCCGAGAATCGCCATTTCCGCGAAAAAATCTCGGCAAAACCCGACTCGTCATCTCCAGCCGCCAGTAAAGTATGCAACGTGCTGCTGCGCCATTAAGAGAAAAAGTGCTGCATACTTTCAAGCGGCAGCTGGAAAATGCTGCTTTCGTTGGGTCACAGTATTTGAATTTCAATATCACCAGTCGAAAAGAGTGCCACAGAAAGTATGCGAAATTGCAGCGAAAGAGGCACTTAGAGCAGCCAGCTCCTGTCATGCTGCCTTTTCAACAAAGCGAGAGCAGAACTATTTGCAGATCTAGCCAAACAAAACTCTTGTGAATCATTAGAAAAGAAGCAAACAAATATATTTAACTATTATTTTTAGAAATGCTTTTAAGTAGATGTGGATTAAATTTACTAGCATGTATATTGTAGTTACTTCTTTAGAAACTAGAGTTTCCATAACTTTAATGTAGAATTGTACTTTAATTCGTGCGATTTGAAATTCATTGATGTGACGTGCGGAGTTGAGTTTTTGAACAATTTGTACTGATTACATTTATAACAATAAAACAACATGAAAACCAACACAACAAAACAAAAACACTACATAAACATATACATTAAATTAAACATAAAATCTATTTATATGAATCAAGTAAAGTCATCAGATAAATACTTTTCTGTAGCATTGTAGATGACTTTGTTTAGTTTCAAATATTTTGTACATCTAAATAATTAATTTATGAATATTTAATGCTAAAAACTTTATTAGTAATACCTCCTTTAGTCTGTTAGGGTCAAAACAACACCATCAACAACAACCAACAACGGTCATAATCATTTTATTTAGGGCTACGTCGCTTTTGGCTTCAAACAGCATATAGTTATAAAAATGCAAAGCAATTTGTTTATTAAACTAAGCCTAGCAAAAATCAACATACGTAATTAATTGATCGTCAAAAACGTTTCTAAATAATCTATACAAACGAAAGAGAAATTTTACATTTACTTCTAATGTTAGTTCAATACCAAATATGGAGCAAAATTAATCGAATTCAACTAACTGCTTATACATATTAATTTTTTCGAAACAATTCAAGTAAAGGGAATCATTTTAATTTAAATTTTTTCTACTTAAATGTTATATTTCTAGTTCACTTAGCCACTAGAGAAACAATCTTGAATAACCATCATTTCAAATAAATATTCATTTTTCTGAAGTATACAAAACACTTTGTTTTATTGTGTAGCATATGTTATTGTTATCGCCAATAAGAGTATTTGAAATCCATGGTAAGCACAAACTCAGTGGTCGTGTCAATAACACCAATCAAAGCGTTCAAAGAGCATCTCGAAAACATGATGTTCAGCCCGTCAGCTCAATCAAGAAAATAATCATAGCTACAAGGGGTGTTCCAACAAATGTTAGCCAGCCATAAAATATATCGAAATTAATAAATTAAATGAATCTTTCTATTTAATAGGAAAAAAGAAAGTAATTGGTATATGAATCTATTATAATTTAAAATTTCATTTAATTAGTTTCATTTTCAGAACACACTCATTCGCAATTTGCTATTGACTTGGCCTATTGCAGACTTGGCGTATTTCTGGCCAAACTTATTTGCGATTCAATGCGAAATTACACTTGAATTGTTTCAAGTTCATATTCAATTAAGCTGATCCCCTCAGATACGTCTGGCGCATGACCAAGAAAGCCTTTTGAGTGTCATTCAATGGCTTTCGGCTCTTTGATTATGATTGTGTGATTATATGTATTCTTTCGCTATCTTCAACATGTCTCTCAAATCATCGCATCGCCTTTCGTCTCGTCTGCTGTCAGCTTGTCACTCGCTTATTGTTTTTTTCTCGGATACGCTTACAGACCGTTTGCCAGCTTTGTAATCATAAATATGGATATAAGTCAGCAAAGTGAATTTTTACAAACTGCTCTGACCTTTGTTTCTGTGTTTTATATACCCTGTACGCATGAACTGCCAAATAAAGTAGGCAAACGAAGGTATATAGCTTCAGATTTCAACTATTTGGAAACCGTATGAAGTAATAATCGAACGCATCTCCAAACTAAGTGTAGAGTATTTGTTATTCGATCATCTTATTAGCCTTTCTTGTGGGTGCCGTCGCAGCTGTTATTGTTATTAGTTTTAAAGGCGCTTCTCTTGGGTTTTACGGCTATAGGCTGTTGATACTGTTGTGGCTGTGGCTGTGGCTGATTATGCTCTCAGCTCACGTCTTCATTTTTTAACAGCATTTGCTGTTAGACACGTGATTTACGGTCGTAAGACGAATTATAGTGTCCAGACCGTGCGAGGGGTTCCTCCTCGGAAATCTTCACTTGCCACCGAGTGGGCGTTTGGGTTCAGTCGAGCAACGCAGAATTGTTGCCCCCTTTTTCAAAATTGAAGTTGAAGCTTGAACTTGATTTGTTTTCGTGTTCATGCGCTGTGAGTAACGAGCAATTCATTTTATTTTATTTTCTGCCTTTGCTTGTATTTATGTTACCAATTTATAAGCCAAACGGCTCGCAGAAGCCCCTTTTCGTAAATTGTGTTAAATTGTTACCCACAAGACATTAGACGATCTTTTTTCAGAGCTGGCCTTGACAAGGTCGTTGGCTATCTGGCTATTTGTATGTCCGATTAGAGTGTAGCAATTAATTGTTACCTATTTTTGTGGCATAATTATTCTGTTGTATGTTTTGGATAATAGGTGTAAAGTAGCCAACAGTCGTAAATAAAGTTTTCAAAGCACTAAATCAACACTTCTCAGGGGCAATGCAATTCCAATTGCAAATTGCATTTGCGTGTCCCAAGTGAAACTTTGTTTCTTTCTCAAGTATTTGTTTCAGTCAAACATAAGACGTTCTTTAATCAACCAATTAGCGTGTGCAAAATGCATGCAAATCATGATTTCAGAGCTTGAAAAATAGAATAGAACAGAGCTAACTATGGCTCGGATTGTTCTATATACCTGTTCTTATTTGTATTTGCTCATCACGTCCAAGGTTTTTCTATCAGCCTGATATATGATGTCATTTTGTTAAATTGAAAAATAATTAATTTTTGTTTGTATTGAACTTCAATAAATCTAAAGCTGTTAATAAACAAACGGGAGTTCTGTTGAGATTCGCACATTACATATTTGCTGTTAATTCGAGATGAATTTATTATGCCTAGTTTAAAAAATCTTGTTTTTCTAGCTATTTTGAATTGAACTTAGATCCACCTCTCAAAATGCCATTGACTTTCATGCATGTTTAATTATAAAACTCATAAAACTTGGACAAAGTCAAGAGTTTAAATTCTATTTTTCTGGCTTTGGAGCCCAATGCTTTTTAATTTTTTATATATATCTTTTTTTAACTTTATTTTTATACATTTTTAGAGTTGGTTTTTTCGTCTTATTCACATACCACAAAGTGCTCAATCATCTTGTGTTATGAGCAATTTATCAAGTATACTATTAGTTTTATATCTAACAAATTTTAAATTACTTTTGTATCTAAAATTACAGATATTCGTATCTGCGATCAGAGACATTCGCTTTTCATTGTTCAGCATTTAAAATGTAATTAGCATAATTTTGTCCCAGCTTTTATGATCTGTTTTCAATTAGAAATATAAACACTGGATAGCGTAGGATAGTGTATATGCGCATTCACTCGATATAAACCAAACACTAGACAATTTGACAGTTGCCAAGTCATGCTGAAATGAATATGCATAAAATCTGTGCAAATATTTCATCTATATATGGCAGTTTAAACAAAGGCACCGCAAAATGCAATTTGTTTGGATTTTTTAGTTACTATGAAATCTAACGAAGAGAGACAAACTTATGTTGCTGCGCCGGTACTGAAGGTCAAATGCGCCAAAATAAAAATTGATGATGAAAGTGGCAACAAAAGCGGCTTAAAAATAAAAAAAAACTCCAACGAAATTCAGACGAGCCGAGCGAACCTGATGATATCTTCGATATATGTGTGTCTTGTTGCTGCTGGATTATTAATGAATTGGTCTTTAGTATTATGTGTATGCAAATTGAAATGTGTGAGCTTTAAATTTGTAATTTGTAAGCGTTGTAACATGAAGTCATCAGCAGTTAAGCGCATAGATACATATTTGAGCGATGAGCTCGTGCATCTAATAGATAGAGCGTAGCGCAGTGTTGCATGACATTGAACTTGAGGTGGCCAGAGTGGAGATGGTTAAATATTATATTGGACATTGGCATGGCGGAAGCACTTCACATACATGTCTATAGATTATAGTTTTATTTATTCGCATCTGTTTGCTAATCAAACAGCACTAAATTTGGGATTCACACATGCTTTGCTTCGGAGCGGGATTACGAGCATAAACTGGGTGCTAATTGAACTTTTGTCAAGATATTTCAATAGTGAGTAACCCAAAATACATAACATTTCGTCGCCTGGCGAAACGGAGCAAAGCCGAAAATAGTTTTAAAAACAAAGCTCGAATAATGTAAATAAACTTCGTCTGAAATTTGCAAGTTCAGCTGATGAACTTGAAAAAATACCACACGCAAAAGAGATGCGGCAACAAGGCACAAAATGTATCTGTATTACCATCGGTATTGCCATCTGTATCTGTATTCGTGGGTAGGTGGCTGCGTGTTGTGCAAAACGTAGCGCCAAACTGACCGACTTAACTGGCAGCTACCTGTCTTGGACCCCCGTCCCTCCTCCGTCAGTCATCAGTCGTCCGTCGTCCGGCATAGGCTTCAACGTTGCATGTGGCTAGAGCGTCGTTTCATTTAACCAGCGGACAGCAACGCGCACGCATGCGCAGTAGCTAACGAGCCTCAAATATACATACACACGCACAGACTCAAAAGTATCTCATAGATACGAGCACCGCGGCATCAATTAAGCTGATCAGCACGCCCATTTCGTAAGTGCATTCTGAAATGCAAGCGAGCTCAAAACGTGTTTGCCATTTCAAAACCTAAAATTAGTGTTCTATATAAGACACAAGTGAGCCGGATCTGTGTTCGAGTATTCGTTAACTGCAAATGCGAGGAGATAAAAGTGATGTATTTAGCAAAATAATTGCTCAACTGCAAAAAGTCATCGAGATGTTAAATAAGGAATCATGCGAGAAGTGCTGTTATGAATTGAAATAAATCGGAGTGCTTGAATAAAGATGCATTTAAGTTATACAAAGAGTTAATTATGCTTCAAGTTTGAAATGTGATTCATTTAAAGCCGGCGAATATATTTAATTTTAAAATTGAATTTAACAGACAAAAACCCATCGTTATGTTTTCCAAGTTTGGCTTAAAAGTGTTCTACTATGATGTTTATATAATATGAAAATTACGCAATAACTTATAAAAAAAATGCAACAAGTGCTTTTAAAAATAAAATGATATCGGAGCTAGTAGTTCATTCATAATATTTTTATACGTTTTAGTCAATATTATGTCATATCTTAAATTTTGGTTAAAAGAAATCGCAGTTTATTTCAAAAATTTTAAATTAGGTCAACCATTTTAACTTATTTTTACAAACATATTTAATATTTGCCATTTATAATATCTAAACTTTGTTGATTTTGTACACATGGATATGAGTTGTATAAAAAATAACATTATATTTTATATAAAGATTTTAAGTTTCAAACGATTTTTGATATACGACCAACTTATTTGTATATTTTGATCTGATAACTCCTCAAATATTCCAAAAAGAAATTGTTAAAAAAACCCCAACAATTTTCACATAATTTCCTCAACATTTCTGCAATATCAGTTAACATTTCCAAGACTTGCGTCCAGCTCTAATATCTTCATCTGATACCCTAAACGGTTTAGACACACGTCTCGTCAGCTGCAACAACTAAACTAATTGGACACAGTTAATAAACTAAATGGTTAAAGGCACAAACTCATTCAAAGCAAGTGGCAGCAGCATCAGTCAAACGTGCGCTGCCATCGCTGATTGAAAAATATCTGTTGTAAAAGCAAAAAGATATATGTGATATAAATTTGTTGTGGTTGTTTGCAACCTGTTTTTTTTATGTTTTTATGTTGGTCCATTAAAGACACTTGATACAAAAATTACAAACGAAACAAGAAGAACTTTTAACGAGCGCTATGCCCTTCGCTTCGTATTGTTAATAACCCGTGAAACCCTTGACGTAGGTCAGTTCTTTACGGGAGAGCCGGTTATTGATAGACTCTCAGATACTTCAGACTCAAGAGCCGAGCAGAGCACAGCAAATTGTTGTGACAAAAGAAGTTTAACTGCCCCAGACAATTGAGCCTCAGATTGTGTGTATCGAAAGCATCGCGAAGGCTGCGCACGTAGAACAACTTAAGGTGAAGACAAAGGCAGATGTATCTGTAGCTGTATCTGTATCTGTATCCGTATCTGCAACTGAAGTTGTAACTTTTATCTGCTGCCTTTAACCTTGTACTTTAGCCAACGTATTGGGGTTAATTGAAATGCCTTCTTTGCGGATTTCTGTTTCTTATTAGCGTTTGTGCAAGCTGTGACTTTAATGGACACAAATGTCTGAAATTCCCCCATCACATATAAATCGTATATTTCATTTGCATAAAAAGTAAATTTATTTGGAATCCCAGCACACCCACCACTTTGAGTAATTTAATTTAGTTTGCGCTGGCATAAAGTGGGTATGATAAATTTTTGCAAACAATTGGATAAACAATTGTTGGTTTTACAGCTAACTGGCGATCAATTAAAAGATTATTACTCATCATAAAGGCAACTGTAACAAAATTTGTTAAACTAAAATTAAAAATTTTCGAAAATATGGAAAAAAACTTGCTGAAATTAGATAAACAAGTTTCCAATTAAAAGTGTATTAAAATGATTGCCCCACACTTTTATTGATTTTAGTAAAATTTTAACAATTTTACATTTCGTTTGGAATTTGCTTGGACCTTGTTATAGACATCCGCGTGCGTTTTATGGGTCAACGTCAATGGGTAAATATTTTTGCTTGGATTGCGCTCGATTTAAATTATTATGCCTTTTTTTTATTCAGTTTTGCTTTGGTTACTTCTTCAGTTATTCTGTTTTGATCGCGAACCGGTTCGCGATCGTTTGTTATTGTTTTTTTTATTGGTTTCTTTTTGCACATAGATTATTTTTATTGGCAGTATCGATGTAATCGGAAACTTGTTGAACTTGAGCTAAAAGGAAAAATTTATTTAACATCAGACAGCAAAGAGAGAGGCGTGTTAGCCGCTCGAGCGTGAAATGCATTTGGCTTAGAACGCAAATGCCAAAAATGTGAAATCCAAGGACGTACAAAAACTTGCAAATATTTGCTAATATGTGTCTAGAACGAAAAACTAATTAGCACCTCAATCTTTCAGATACGCGATGCGTTCGGCGTATCTGCTGCTGCTGCTCTCCCTCTCCCTCTGCCTGGACTGCGGCCAGAGCCAGCTGCTTGTGGATCTGCTGCGTGATCTGGAGACCTCACTGTTCAACAATCGCATTCCCGACACCACAAGCTTTCTGCCGGAGTATGACTTCATCATAGTAGGCGCCGGATCCGCCGGCTGTGTGCTAGCTAATCGCCTCAGCGAGATTAGCACCGCCCAAGTGCTGCTATTGGAGGTGGGGGATCAGGAGACCTACATCAGCGATGTGCCCCTCTCGGCAGCTGTGACCCAGACCACGCGCTACAACTGGGGCTACAAGTCGGATCCGACACCGAACGCCTGCCGCGGACTCCGCAATGGCGTTTGCAATTGGCCCAAGGGGCGTGGCGTGGGCGGCACCAGCCTCATCAACTTCATGCTCTATACTCGAGGACATCGACGGGATTATGATGACTGGGCGGCTGCCAACAACTCGGGCTGGTCCTACGACGAGGTGCTGCCCTACTTCAAGAAGTCGGAGCGAATAGGCATACCAGAGCTATACAAGTCGCCGTATCACGGCAGGAACGGACCGCTGGATGTGCAGTATACGGACTACAAGTCGTCGCAGCTGAAAGCCTTTCTCAAATCCGGCAAGGAGCTGGGCTACGACATAACCGACATCAATGGCGAGCAGACGCTGGGCTTTGCCCGTGCCCAGGCCACCTTGCGGCAGGGCAGACGCTGCAGCACCGGCAAGGCCTTCATACAACCCGTGCGGCATCGTCGCAACCTCCATGTCTCCATGAAGAGTTGGGTCACCAAGCTGCTCATCGACCCCAACACCAAGGTCGCACTGGGCGTGGAGTTCACCAAGCAGCGACAGCGGTTTGTGGTGCGTGCCAGCAAGGAGGTGATCGTGTCCGCTGGCTCCATCGCCAGTCCACAGCTGTTGATGCTGTCCGGCGTGGGTCCAGCCGAGCATCTGGCGGAGCTCAATATTCCGGTGGTGCAGGATCTGCGGGTTGGCTACAATCTGCAGGATCACATTACGCTCAACGGACTCGTCTTCACCGTCAATGATTCCACGCTAAACGATGCGCGTGTGCTCAGTCCGGAGAACATCTTTCGCTATGTATTTGCCGGACAGGGTCCTTACACGATACCCGGTGGAGCCGAAGCCTTTGCCTTTGTGCGCACACCCAGCTCCAGCTTTGGTAAGTCAATAAGAATTCCTTTGAAGATTACACTTAGCGAAAAAAATAATACGTTTTTACTTGAGCCGAGAAACGGTTCAATAGCCGTGCTATCCGGCATTCACTTGATCTGAATGGGAAGCGTGCTAGAATTTTTGACAACATTTCTGGGATGGATTAATTTTGGATATTCTAGAAAGTTTCTGGATCTTTTTTCTGAGTGTAGTGAGGCCTAATAATAATAATTAGAATAATTGTAATAATTTCATTACACAGCCAAAGATTATGCGGACATGGAGTTGGTGCTGGGCTCCGGCTCTCTTAGTGGCGACACTTTCGGCACCCTGCGGGATCTTCTGGGCATATCCGACGAGTTCTACCAGCAGGTCTACGGCGACATACTGCAGAAGGATACTTTTGGCATGGTGCCGGTGCTGCTGCGGCCCAAGAGCACGGGACGCATCTCGTTGCGCAGTCGCAATCCCTTCCACTGGCCCCGCATGGAGCCCAACTTTATGCAGGATCCGGACGATGTGCGTGCCATGATCGAGGGCATACAATTGGTAGTTATTACGCATCTGTATTTTTAAAAGTTTCCTCTATTGATATGCTTTATTTTGCAGATACTTCAACTGGCCCGCTCCAAACCTATGCAGAGGATTGGCACCCGCTTCCACGCCCGTCACTTTCTGGGCTGCGAGCAGCATCTATTTGGCAGCGAGGATTACTGGCGCTGCTGTCTGCGGCTCTACGGCTCCAGTCTGCAGCACCAGTCGGGCACCTGCAAGATGGGACCTGCCACGGACGCCTCTGCTGTGGTGGACGCCCAGTTGCGAGTGCATGGCATTCGCCACCTGCGTGTGGCAGACGCTTCCATCATGCCACATGTGCCGGCTGGGCATACGAATGCGATTGTTATTATGATTGCCGAGAAGGCCGCGGATATGATCAAAAATGCGTGGCGCATGAAGATTGCGCCGTTGGAGAAATAGTTTCTATCAGGGTTCGGTTCAAACATTAGAGTTAGTCATATTTATTGTATACTTGCTTTCCAGTCATTAGCTTAAGCCCTTCAAAGTTGTAGCATGTGATAGTTTGTTTTTGCAATCGGTGCTTTGGCAGTCTTAAGTCATTTCGATAGTACCAAATATTCCCTATTAGTTAGCTTTTATTATGTTTAATGTTTAAGAAATATATTTCATAATTTATGTTATTGCCAAAAAAGACATTTGGTTTTAATTTAATTTTTAATTGTAAGCATACTTTTTGTTGGCACAATAAACATTAAAATAATAAATATTGTTTTGTTTGCAATTTGAATTTCAATTTGAATTTGGCGCCACGCTCAAAATGTAACTGTGTGTGTGTGCAGTTAGAGTTGCTTTGCGATTGTGTGAGCACTGCTCCTTGGAACTAGTTCGTTGTTACATAGCAGTCAGCTCTTAAGTCGGTGCGCCAGCTAAAGCTTACAGCTGAAACAATAGATGGCGCTGCTGCAAGTCGAAAAACAAAAAGCAAATAATTTAAGATATTTGCAAATAATATTAAAATTCAAATAGTTGCAGAATATTTTAAAAATTAATATAAAAAATGAAAATATTAATTATTTATAACCAAGTGTCGAATTTGTTTTGATTTAACAGCGCCTTCGCTGCGCAGCCGCCGCAAATGTCAAAAGCAGCTGACGTCGCTGCCGCAGCGCTGTTGCTGGCTCTGCCGCTGCGCTGCCAGCGCAGAAGCCGCACGCAATAAGTTTACCGTTAGACGGTTAGTGTTTTGTCGGCATTTGAATCCGGCGTAACGTGGCTAGAAGCAAAGATTCAAAAGCGCTTAAAATTCCACGCCGAGAATAACGTGAAAATGGAAAACGGGCGAAATTGAGCAGTGTGAGCATATAGAAACAGAAATCGAAGTAAATCTGGCTTTAAGTGAAGGTGAATAATGATGAATAATAAATAACAAAATAACAAAAAGCAAATGCCAACACGTGGCAAGTGTGTGCAAGGGCTAGAGAGAGAGAGGGGGAGCGTGTGTGTGTTGTGGTGTGCGTGTGGTAAAAATATAGAGCAGCAACAACAACATTAATACAGAAAAAACTTTATTACCTTTTGTGGGGCCCCTTAGGTTAGAAAGGGGTAGAGGGGTGGAGTAAAAGCAGAAATAGCAGTAAAAGCAATTCTGGTTTCGGTCTTTTAACGTTACATTGTTTTTGTTTTAGTGAAATTAACTATTTTTATGAACTTGTACACCCACACACACACACACCCCCTCCACACCCCACCACCACACACCCACACATACGAAGGGGCTTTGCGTGCTTTACGGAGGATTTCTTTTTTATATGGTCTTTGCCTGGTTGTAATTGTCGCTGAGCGAAATGGCCCTACCCAAGGCCCCTCTCTTGGTCTGGAAGTTTTAGAAGTTTTTTAAGCAAGCATAACACATATACTCGTACGCTATTTAACCATACGCAGCCTGCTTTGTCAGTCGTGCCACGTGACGTATGCGCAATATTTAAATGAGACGGTAAAAAAACTTTAGGCTGCAAACCGGGTTTGAACCGAACCGTTTGGCAGCCTCAGTTCCGAAATTTACTGTACTGTAAACCAAACTATTAACCAAATTACTTCTATTCAATTTAACTAATTATTTAGTAATATATTGTATTCCACTTTTTACATTTTCCATGTATTTTTTGTTGGAAGAATCTGAAAAACTCTTGAACTGCTATAAAAAAACAACGAACCGTACGCACCCGACTGTAGAATACCGTGCATCCTATATTTCAAATGTAACTTAAAAATATTGTTTCTTTTATTTTTTTTTGTGTTTACCAATCGGTTTCAATACGCATTTTAAGGTAATTAAATATAAAGAAAATATCTGTCAAATAACAAGCTTCCATTTTCAAAATTACGCTTGTTATCTGTTTTGTGTTTTTTTTTTTTTTTTTTATCGATTAGGGCGTGAAGGAGGTGTGGCATAAGAAATAAACTTAATCTGCCCATGCAATACACCTACTTACATATATTCCGAAAATGGTAGCTTTATCTCTCTGAACCAAATGTTAAATACATATGTCAGGCCATATATTTCTGAATTATAATTTATTAAATGAGGTTCAAGCTAGTATTTCAAATCTCCGGAATTTTTTCTAGAGCTTACGTTTTTAAAGGAATATTTAATTTAAATTGAATACTGATAATCCAAATATTCATATGTAACCTACTTTTATCCACCGGTTCACGTGGCGTATGCGCAATATTTTAATTAAATGTTAGAACAACTGGCAATAGAAGTTGTCAGTACGCCCAAAGCAAGCGAATAACTCAAGTGGCATTATACTCGATTCACAACGTCAGCATTAATCTAAAGTACCTTCAAGTGGGCGCCATGCCGCACCCCTCGGGCAACTGAAATGTCAAGTGGACAAGATTAAAAACGTGGCACATCAATTATATGATTTAATCGCCATTAGCGACACTCAACTGTAAGTATTTTGTATCTTTCTATCGTTGGTATCTGCCGCTTGTATCTTTGGGCTCGTGTTTGTGTTTGTATTTGTGCTTTAAGCATTTATTATCCCCTGCCATAAATCAACTGGGACAAGGAATGCGATGAGTAATGTGGGACAGTATGTCTTTGGGGAATGATCTGTTAACAAGATAAATTCATTTAAAATTTTATTTGGCAACTTGTATTAGGGATAACGACTTTGTCGGCTTTCCTGGCTACTTGGGTATATGCTTTGTGCCTGATTCAACATTAATTTGTGCTCATTTTAATATCCTGCTGATTATCTCTATCTATACAAAAGTTTAATTACCTGATATAGATTAAGTTTATTAATTAAATTGTAATATTTCTTGACATTCAGAATCTCTTAAATAAAATCATAACAAAATATTCAAAATTTACTAATTTATTGCAATGATGAAGACTGTGATAAGATATAATAAAAAGTAATATGATATAAAAATAATAATGAGCCTATTATTATTATTATTATTATTATTATGTATTTATTTATTTATAAGTTTTGAATAAAATATTAATATTATACTGCTTAATATAATACACAAAATCTTCTTTCCCAAAAATATCTACATGAAGTCAGGTATAAAATACAGCAATATCAGACATTTATTGTTATAAAATTCTGTTGAACAAATTTGTAACGGTAATTGTTGGCCATCCGTTTGGCAAGCCAAATTGGCGCTTAAATCAAAATGCTAATTTTAACAAAGGGATGCAAAAATACGATACTTAAGCCAGCATTTTGTGTTGTCAGTCAACCTGTCCAGGCTTTTTCCACTGCCCTGCAGGCAGCCAACAAAGAACCGCAGACGAGGGGAAGGCGGAAAAGTACACGTCCATTTGGCATATTTAATTATCTGGCAATTCATCAGCAAGTGTGTATGTATGTGTGTGTGGGTGGGTTGTATGTCTGTGTGTGTGTGTATTGTGTTTAATTTGCAACTGCGTCTGGCTCAGTTGAAATAATGGCACCCGCATACGCGGCTGGAGGGAGGAAAAGGCAAACAAAAACGCACAGTGGCGATAATAGTAAAAGAGTAATAAACAATAAAGGAAAGGACAGTGAAAGCTGTGGGAGAGGGCGGCAGAGATGGAGAGCGGGAGGGGCAGAGGCAGCAAGAGCAGCAGCATTGGCAGAAAGACACGAAACATTACCAAGTGAGGCAGTCACAAGTCGCATAAATGAAATGACAATGAGAGCAGGCAGAGTGGCAGGCACAGTTGTTGCTAGTCACACACACATGCACACACGAGTATGTCCACACACACACATATACACATGCTCACACACAAACTGACACAACTTGCGGTTGTCCACAAAAATAAGAACAACAGAAAATTCAAGGCAAAGGCGTACCCGGTCACAAATGTCATATGGGTTGGCAGCAGTGTTGCCAGATTAGCTTATTTCAAGTTAGATTTAGCATATATGTGAAATTTGCAAATAGCTTATTGCCATAAACATATTTTATAAAGTTCATAATGCTATGGCAATAAATATAATTGTATTTTTGATTAATTTTGTATAAATTAATTTATTTTGTATAGATGATTATCGGAGCGATTTCTCTTTTTGTTCATTTTTGCTCTTTTAATCGATAATGCCATCGATATGTTGACTATTGTAAATCGATATGATATCGATAATAAATATTGTAAGGTTAAATGTTTAAATTATCAAGAAAATTATGAAAAGGTAAAGACATAAAAGACCTAATGATTTTGTATGTTGAATTTCTCGCATTTTAATATAGCATGCTTTTAAGCATAAATATCTATGTTTTTACCTTATTTTAGCTTATTTTTACTCAAAATCTAGCTTATGCGCTGTTTCATCCAGCGTTGCCAATTTGCCCGGTTTTAGAATTCCATTTATGTTATCATTGGAAAATATATATTTCTTTTCCATATTTTATATTGATTTAATTTTAATTACATATTTTTGGGATAAATGTTTTTTATACCCTGTATGTTCTATTATTGTATTTATATTATTCTTTCAGATATTTTGTAATTTAAAAATGGCTATGTTTGGCAACACTGCTCTCCGCACTGTTTGGCAGTTGCAACTAAGCTAAGTAGTGTTGGTATTAGACTGGGTTTTTGAAGCACGTCACATTAGGCGTACGTCCGACATTATGCTGTGCCCCTGCCCCCTTCCGAGACAAACCTTGCAGCCTCTGCCTACAAGCCATGCATGCATTGCGTATACGTAATGTTGCCACACGAATGTTACCGAGAGTCACGTAGCAAAGCAAATACTGCTGTGCGAGTTTAGTGTGTGTGCGTGACTTGCCGTGTGTATTGTGTGAGTGAGTGTGTTTGTGTTGGTGTTGTTGTTGTTGTATTCGTGAGCGTGCGTGCATAGGTATTGTGTGTCTGTGTGTGTGTGTCCCTTATCAGCCATCATAATAATTGTTGGGGCAATTCCCCGGCACTAAACTCACGCTATCCGCATGTAATACATAAGAGTACGCACATATACACATACAACACACACACACACACACACACACGACACACACACAACACACGGACATTCTCAACACGCGAGTATTTTGGTCAGCCAGAGTCACATTTATTTGTGGCCAGCTGGAATGCCTTGGCCCCAAAGCTGTACATGACCAAAGGAAAACAGCAAGAGAAGGGAAAAGCAATGGACAGGGAGAAAGGGAAAGAGAGAGAGAGAGAGAGAGGGAGAACGAGAGCGAGAGAGAGGCATAATTACACACGCATTTGGTGGTCATAAAAAGAACATTTGTGCAAATGTATAATGCATAACGTTGAACTGTGCAAAAAAGCCAAATAAAAGGAAGGGAAAGGAAGAAAAACCAAACCAAAGAGCAACCGAAAAAATAACAAAAAAAAAATACATATATATACATACGGGCTAATGAATGCTCAACAGTTGTACAATCATCAAAAGGAATTAAATGTACCCTTACGTATCTTTAAATTACATTAGCACGAAACGAATTTAATTTGGGACCTTTGGCTTTAAATGAAATTAGGTCATTTTGCTGGTCAAATATAATATTTGACTGCTATTCATATAATGTGACATATGTAAAGCTGCTTAAAATATATTTTACTATATTTTTTTGAAGCTTTGACTGCTTAATCCATGATTAGACTTTACGAATGGAAAGCGTTGTTCAAATGAACATTTATAATTTAATATATTAACTCAATTCTATAGAGTTATACGACCGATTTCATTTATAATTCTTACTTGAAATCAGTATGCATTATAAATTATTATGATAAAAATAACTGTACCAACTATGAATTGTATTCAAATTTCATTTAAAATATTTTTAATACATTTTCAAGCAGATAAATCAAGTTTATAATTAACTGATAATAAAAATGATTATTTATGTTATTTAATTTTTTTTTATAGCACTAAGTGTAAAGGATGCATTAAAAACATAAATCAACGCGCACAATATACTTGGCATATAGGAAAAGTGAACCATAGCAGTGTTTAGCCTATTGTGCAAATTATGACAAATGATTGCAGATTATGGATTCGGCTATAAACCCTAGGCTGTAGTTTACATAACATTGAGCACATCATTTATGGGGCTTATGCTGAGAGTCTGTTGAGAATTTGGTTATTGTCCCAGAGCCAGTGGTAATCAATAATGATTTGTGTTTGGCAAAACACTTTCTGTGAGTCATTTAAATTTTACGCATAGCTTGGCTTTAAAATGAAATTGGATGCATGCCAGAAGTGGAGCACGAACAAGAACGTCAACGTCACAGGAAATTTAAGACTGGTTCTTGTTGGTTGTAGCCATTCCGAAACGGTAACGGTTTTATGGCCAAGTCAAAAGGGAAAGCAAAGGAAAGGAAAGCAAGGCAACATTCTTTGACAGACAGTTGTCAGTCCAGTTCGTACTCGTATTCCTTGTTATTTGCACTAGTCACAAGCTCCAAGAATATTAGACGAGTTGAACACTGCCTAAGGGCAACTGCGGATACAGTCTGCTTGCAAAAAATTCAGTAGAAATCGCCAATGAGAGAAGGTCTTAAATTACATAGAAAGGCGAGCTGAAACCAGAATGGGCGGAGCCGATCGGTAGCACGCCTTCAACTGTAGCACATATCGCGCGTTTACCAGAAGAGTGTCATAACTCAAAAAAGTGCGTTTCGAGATAAACGCGTTTAAAGTTTTCAAGCGCCGTGTATCTCCATACAAGGTGGAGCGACATATTTTCTTCTCACGCTGTGTGTATTGAAGATAGGATAATGAAATTTTGACAGATAGATTAATATCCAACGAACATTACTGCATCATTAACTCAAAAATCGCGTTTTTTGAGTTATGACACTCTTCTGGTAAACGAGCGATATGTTAAATATTTTGAATATAAATTAATATCAGTAAAGACATATTGTATGACTTCAATATTTATTTTTAGTTGTACAACATGATAATTTTATGTGACTTTAAGTATATAACCATAGTCACTTCCTAAAAGTGGCTATCAATTAATGAATTGAACTGAAAATAAATATAATACTCCTAAATAATTTGGCTTATCAGAGTCGTGTCAAGTGTCAAATGTCACTCTTAACCCATTCAAGTTGTCTAAAATTTTATCAAACATCAAACAAGTGCATTTCTTAATTGATTGAATTTTTTTTACTGTTTTCAATCGTTTTATTAGTGCATACTTTAAGTTTCACTTTTAGTTGCATTCAAAATGTCCTGGGGAAGACATCACATATACGCGTTAATTTCATACCTGTTAGTTTTGGGCGGAGTTTCATCCTTCTACTTTGATTTTCGCACGGATCGACTGATACAATCGAGATTATTGTACTTTTATGTTATAGTCTACACCATTGCAGTGTTGCTTGGTTTTTCATATTTCTTTAATGAATACAGGGATGGATCAGAATTAATTGTCACTAAGTCGCAGCTAACGTCATTCATGAACTGCATGGCTCCTATAATTTTGTTGGCTTGGAGTCTATGTAGTTTAATCTGTGTGCATCGCGGCCAACATAGAATTCGCAATATCATTGCAAACCTTTTGCGAATGGAGAAAATAAGAATAATACGCAATTTCGGCATTCAACACAGAAGGAATCATTACTTACTTCGATTATTTGTAGTTCGATCATTAACGATAATTCCTCGATTTTTGTTATGTTGTTTTTGTATACCTTTTGAAAGTAAGGATTATTTGTTTTATATTTCCATAGTAATGCTAAGAAATTTTATGGATACATTAGATTTTCTTCGTTTTGCATTGATATTGAAAATATGCGAGATATTCTTAAATGTGAAATGTAAACTAGAATATGTGCTTACCGATCCTATGCCAATGCCGAGGCAGTTCCAGTTAATACTAAAAATGCATAAAATATGCCAAAACCTCATTCAGATTATCAACAAAATATGCGAAATGTTCAAGTACTCGCTACAACTTCAATTATTGTTTCTTATTTGCTTCTGTTATGTAAATTTATGCACTGTAACTAGGTTAATTCTTGGAAAACCATTTAACAAATTACCAAGAAAAACCTTTATTTTAACTCTAATGGCACATAGCAGCGAGCTACTGCAATTTTTTATGTTCATCGGCTTGGCTCATGAAACAAATAAAATTGTCAAAGGCACAATTGATATTTTGCGAAATCCCACTCAAAATGCGTATTTGGTAGAACGAAGTGTAAGTGATTTGCGAAAAAATTGTCAACTCTTGATAACTACTATTGCCTTATTCCAGAACGAGTGGTTCGCCCTACAATTAACTTGGCAAAATCTCAACGTTCGCATCTCTGGTGTGTGCGACATTAATCACAAGCTGGCTTTTGTAATCATAACGAATTTGGTTCTATATGTTATATACATGATACAAGGCGATTATGAATTTATAGATTAAAGCTCAGTGTTGTAAAAAAAGCTTCTAAGCATAAAACATTTAATAATATCGCTTCAATCATAATTAAAACTGCACATTCAATTGTAATAAAACAAAATATAGATATGTTAATATGATAGATAATGATTGGTGTAATTGTATAAAAAACCAGTAAGGACGGAGCAGATCCGTCTGACGAATGGCTACAGTCGGACGTAACCAACAGTAGGAGACCCAGTACTTTATGTTTTAATAATACAATAATAATAAAACAAACTAGATGGCTAGATCGAATCAGCTCGTCGCCCTAGTCAAGAATATATATTCCTTGTGGGATTTGCCACGCGTTCTTATACCTGTTACAAACCTATTAACGTTTTTTTATCCATATCTTGGGTGCAGGGTATAAAAATACATATATGCTTATGTGCATGTGTGTTACTTTTAAAGGGCACTGAAAAATGATTATTACTCTTCCACCGCCCATAAACAATTCCATCAAACTGCCCGAGCCCACGCAGAGATTGAAGCTTGAAGCCTTTGCCAATCAAATTGCAACGCCTGCCATGATATATGACAAGCAAACACGATCCATGTCAGTCTGATATGATTGAGAGCGGGGCATGGGCTATGAAAACAAACAACGCAGCTGTAACAACATTTGCAAAGGGCAAAAATCAAATATGTATAAAGCAAACATGCTGCAGGCCCTGGCTAGTATTACGCCAGCCATTCAAATTGACAGACGAGCCAATGGTCACTCACACAGTGCCATAAATACTATATGTATTTTCATATGAATAAATATTTTTGGCTTACTGTGATTGCGCCATAACTTTAATGCTTTAGCAGATTTTCAATTTTACGGCCAATAAACGATGTGAGCAGCAGGGTTTCATAACTCTCTATGCATAAATAAGTCAATTTGTGTTCGTCTGTTTGCTAGTTGCGAATTTGTTCAATTACAGAAGACGAAATTATTGCGGTTCATGGGGCGTATGCTCAACATTTGGACTGCACTCCCCAAAAGCAATTAAGCATACGTGATGTGTGCCAGAGCCAGGTTACTCACTGAGTTTAGTCTTAAGTCGAAGCCATAATTGCTGTCATTTTAGCATTCGCTTGATAACTCAGTTCGAATATGCTTTTAATATCATACCTTTTACCTATACCAAGAGGAAAAAAAAAACACGTTATAATTAAACAACAAAAGTTGCTTGCTATTTGCAAATCAGCCACTAAGCAATCTAGCAGTCAAATAGGCTGTCTGGCTGTCCTTCTAGTTGTTATGCAGGAAACTGTCAGGCCATTCGGTGTTTCTGTTTGACGGAAACGGAAGTCGCCCATTCCACAACTGTGCCTTTATTTTGCCCTTTCCTTTTGGCAGTTGCCATTGCCGTTGCCGTTGCCGTTGCCGTTGCCTTTATGTTGCTATTCCTTCAGCCAAATGAAGTTTACCTTCAGAGCGCATTGGGTTGCTGTTGCTGTTGCTGTCGCTGTGACTCATAAATATATAAATCGTTGTCCCTTTGCATCCTGGCAACAGTCAACTTGCCGGCACATTCATTGTCATTGTGCTCTTTTAACGACTGTCAATGTGCTTGTTAGTTGCAGCCTCTTTTTCTCTTCATTCCGCCTCTTCTGCCCGCTCTCTGCCGATGCGAAAAGTTTATTTAATTTGTTGGTTACCTTTGTGGCCAAGACAGCAACTGAAAGAGCTTCTGCTCCAGCCATTATGACTAGACAAAAAGTATTTCTTGGCCTCGTTTCAGCGTCGCACCACAAAAGCAAAAGGCAACTCAATTAGATGCTTTATTCTGCCAGACTTATAAAATTGTTTCATCCCCTTAACAGCCAGAATCTTTACTGCTGTGTAACTTCTTTTCTTTTTTCCTTCGGCTAATCTGGCTGTGTGGGAGGGCTCTTAGTCCAGCCCGTGGCGCACATTAAAAATGAGAAATGACAAAGCATTCAAAGGCAAAAGTTAGCCAAATAACCCCCATATCTGACTCTTTAAGGCGGGCCACTCAATGGCAAGCCATTAATTTCTTAATCTGCTGTAAGAATAATGGCAGAAGAGTGAATTCCAAGTTTAATGCCAGACCAAGCCGTGTTTACCGTATATTTAACACGAGTTCTAATTGCGGCTGTTCATTAGGATTAACTGCCACCTGCTGTAATGGAATTATACCATGCAATAATAATGGAAGATTTTAAGTGCACGCTCCTAAGCATGACTGCTAAGTAAAATTTCTTTTGTCTGCTCGAATCCAATGATTTATTATCATTTCAGCTGTGACAATGATAATCTGCACATAAGAGGCTTCTGTTAAAATGCGTTCAGCTTCTGAAAGCGGAGGCAGCAAATTCGATATTATCGGCAGAATCATCACTCCCTCCTCATTCCCCGACTTCTGCTTCTTCTAAAAAGTTGACAAGGGTTCGGAGTGTCACAAGGCGACAAAAAAGTCAATCCTAAGGGCAGACAACCAAATTCAGGCACAAACTTTAGACAAAGGTCTGTCTTTTTCTGTCCCTCCCTCCATCTTTTCGACCATGCTTCTCTGCTTCTGCATGTGTCATTGTGTCTTAATGGCCTGGAAGTAAATGCCATACAGCGTGTCCATTTTACAGCTCGGCTTTTGAATTTCAATCAAAGTTGTAAGGTTTTTTGCTTTTCAAATATTTTTTTATTCTACTTGCGAAGTTCCCAGCCTTAATTTCAATAATTCCAGAATTAACTTAAAATAAATTAAACTTTAACAAGCAAAAAGCGCACATAATGAAAACTTCCTGTGGAAATTTGCCGATTATCAAATTTGCTTTGCCATCTTTGCTTTTGTTTAGTCTGCCAAAGTTTTCGTTAACTTTTACTTATTGTCGTGCTCATTTAATTACCTCCTATCGCCTTAATAGGCTGGCAAACTTTGTTATTTAAACTCCCTGTTATATTGTTTTTGTAATATTCATTTTCCCTTGCATATTTTTAACGGACTTGTGGAGCTATTCACCCTCCGTTTGGCACACTTTTCCTACATTTTCAGGTTACCTATTGTAGTGCCAACACATACAAAACTTCCCATATGATTTCACAGAAACAGAGACAGATACAAATGCATGTGGAAATGTATTTGCATAACTGGAAACGTTTGACGCACATTTGTTGTCGCTGGGAAATGCGGGAAACTGCGAATTGCATTTGCAATTTACAGCAGCAATTTGCAGTTAGCTGACAGAGTGGGTTGAAAGGATGAAAGGGTTGAGGCATTGTAAATGTTATGAGTTGACTGCAAAAATGTAAATGAAGAGAGCGAAAAACGCACCCATTTCGAATCAGATTTAAAATCTGTTATTTCATAATTTCCATTCATAATTAAATTAAAAATTGTCGCAAATGTTTGTTTAATTGCCTTGCCAAAGCAAACAGCATATGCAAATAGGCAAATTAATTCCAAAGTAAACTTTCAACTGGATTATTATGATGTTCATGCCATTAAATTTATTTAAAATGCCATTTAGATTATATCCAAGCAGGAGCTACCTCGTCTAGGTTGCATGTTTCTTTGCAACAACGAAACTAATTTACAAGCGAGACAACTACAAACTACAAATTGTCCCCAAATTCCATTAAATGCTTCCCTTTCTTTTTCCATAATTTATCTTTCTCGTGCCTCACTTTGTGAGCCAATTAACTGTGTCCTGTTTACAACTAAATCCTGTCTGAGCCTGTCTTCCTATTCTGGCTTCTCCCTGCCCACTGTGCCATCCACACTATTTATGGGCCATGCTCTGGGCCTTTAACGGAAAACGTTTAATGGACGCATAATCCAAAAATGAAGCAGACTCACGCAAGCGACGTATCCTGGGACCTGTCCCCTCCGCACATAAAACGAGAGAGGAGATTTATGTCCAGGGTCCGTGTGGGTTTGCGTATTGGCTTATTGCCATGCTTACCATTAGTTAAGCACTTAAGCCAATTTTTTCAATCATTTCGTATCACTCTGGACTGTTTTCGCAATGCCAGATGCCAATTTGAATATACGGAGTGATGCGAGGCCCTTAAATCGACATAATCCCCACTCATTGGAATATTTCGGCGGGTGTTGAAATGTATGTAACCACCGCAACCACCACGTGTAACCACTGCAACGCATTTGAGCTGCATTTGAGGTTGACCAGAGGCACGAACCGCCGTAAATCAACAATGCGACATGTGGGTCGTTGGCAAATTCGCGCTGTAACCTCAAAACATTCCAATTACGGAAGGAATCTGCTGGGATAATCCAATTCTGCTGCATGTGCCAATGGCGACGAAGAGCATATAATAGAGATATAATAGAATTTAATTGCAAGTTACTTTCAACCAATTGGGAGGAAAAAGAAATGAAATTCCACCATTCGATTGCCAGTAATGAATATCCTATACATTCTTATTCAATTTCGTTTAATGCCATTCTGCGACACTTTCCACTTGCAAACAGATTGCAAAATGCATTCAGGCTTAAGCTTAAGGAAAATGTTCACTTGCACTTAAGACGGCGCTCAGGACTCTTTTCTTTTGCTCTTCGTGACACTTGGCTCACTCAAATGGAACGAGACAAGATACGAAAATGGCAAAGACTGCACTCGATAGTTGCCTATGTGGAAAAGCAGCTTAAGTTGGTTTCATCTTTAGCTGTAACATGCAAAGTAGCTCAGTCTGCACCCTGCTCTCCTCTAACCTCATGGCTCACTTCACATCAGGTCCAGCTGAGCTAATTGAGAACTTAATGATGTGGCAAACTAGCTGCAAATGCTGCTGATGCAGGGGCAGCTAATCCTCTAGCCCTTCCCTAACTGACACCGATTGCTTTATGAGTCTGCCACTCTTTCTCTCCTGTCTCTTGTGCTGTTGTTCGATGACACTCGACCGCAATTGGCCAACCACAAAAGGCAACCCTCAGCCAGATATATTGAGCTATCTGTACTCTGAGTGTGTTTGCCACTCAATGACTGCCACTCGTTAGCCAGTAACCTCTTCCCCTTCCCCTTCCCGTTCCCGATCCGCTTCCTAATTCCCTTTGAGTCTTCTGTTCCTCTTAACACGCTTCACTGGCCAAACGAGGCTGTTCACTTTTAGCCGTTGCCTCGGGCCAAAGAGGTTCCATAGTGAAATTCATTCGCATGATGTCAATGCCACTACAGACAAACAGAAACAAAGGTGCCTCATTGTGTGGCATGCAACGAACCAGAAGTTAAGCTTAGGTCTGGCAATGTTTGTATGTCCTGTAACCTCTTCCTGTGTCCCTGGTCAGTTCTGTTTCTGAGTTTATCAAACTGAGTGGTAATCCTGTTGCTTCACTTCGTTGGCCAACTAAATTAATGATTCGGCCTCATTTTACAATTTTAGAGCTAATTCAAAAACTAGTAAAGAGGAGGGAAGGAGCAGAAGCGAGGCAGGGTCAAGACGTGCTTGGCACGCAAAGATGTTGAAAATGAGTAGCAGTACTTCAGGTTTCATTCACTTGGACAGCAGCTGTGGTTCTTACCTAATTGACATCACACACTAACTAGGAAAGAAAGTGGGTGGAAGGTCAGCGGAGGGAGAGGATTGGGGTTAGGGCTTCTTTTCTAATTAATTAAATTATGCCTGCAAAAGACTTTGTTGTGCTTGGAATGTTGGCATTTTTACGTGGAATTTTAAAAGGCTTTTTTTATTAGCTTAAACTGTGTATTTGACTTATAAGGGGATTAACCTAATGAAATCCTTGTAGGTTCTTAAGGCATTTATTCAATATTAAATGAAAATAAGTGGGGTAGAGGTATAACAGGATGAAGGACATTATCTACAAACCACCATCAGTTTTTGGCTGATTTTGAATATTAATATGATGGGATGAGTATCTAGTAAATAAGTTATTGTATAGATATGCAAATTACGTTCAAATCTATGATATAGAGATACATTTTATAATATTTATACACAATTGATACCATACCTTTAATACCATATCTCTTGCAAAAGAGAGTAATAGAAAAAGGAGATAAACAACAAATGCTAATGCCATTTGCAAGTTTCACAGCAATCTAAATTTTTAAGCAATTCCATGAATAACAAAACAGCAATCAACACATACATACAATCTGCCCCTTACCTCCCTCCTCACACACTTGTCTATTAAATTGTACCATAGTCTCTTCTCTGTGTGTGAAAGTTGCGCAAAGAAAACTCAATTTAAAGTTGAGTTCCTGAGGCTTCTTCATCCCTGGGACATAATGACAGATTGAGGAACTGACGTTGCAGCCATATGAAGTTCGAGTTGTTTATGTTCCTCTCCCTGCTGTCTCCCTCTCCCTCTTGCCAGGGATTCAAAAGGTCACACGCAGGTGAGAAACCAGAGAATATGTAGAGGCAGGCCAAGTTGAAACTTGGATGGGAATGAAAAGTTTGCAGATAAGAAGAATACCAAGCTACGATTCAACATGTTTACACAAGACACACACACATACACTGTGATGAAAAGAGGCCAACCAACAAGGCAATTAATTTGATGTAGTCTCCTCAATGGGGACCAACGACCACAAGTATTCCGTAGGAATACGCAAAATGGCACCATGAAAACTTAAGCTAATTAAAGCGCTTATCAAAAATGTTTGGAGTGTATGGGAGAAAATTAAAATATACAAGGAATTTTAGGGAAATTATGTTGAAGCACTTGAGTGTGTGTTAAAGGCAAAACAACAACGAAAAGTTTATGTGTGAAGCAGATTCCGGATGAGTATCCGGATACGTGTCCTTGTTTGTGTTATCGCAGTGTCTCCTGTCACTTCACGTGTCTCTTTCCCATTACCCCAATGCAAATATTTAAACATTACGGGAAGACTTCCCTTCCCTTTCCGGCGGCTTCTCTCTTTTATCAGCCAACGTTTGATGCGGCTTTGTCTCTGGTTTTGGCATGTCGAGTGTTGGATTTGCACATCTAATTAAGTTAATCGTCTCACGTACACTTCACAGCATAACTGCGGTACATCGCAGTTACTGCCGGCATTTGAATTGAGAGTGAGATAATTTGGCACTTGTTAGTTTTAGTTTAAAGAGGCTTAAAATAATTAAATGAGATTTGAAATAAATAGCTCAACTTCAGCCGCATACTGTCTAAGAGAGCAAACTTCGTAGCGTAGTAGACAGCCATAATCTTGGGATATATCAAAGTCTGGGAAAGATAAAAAAAGTGCATTTCACAGATACAGTTTTGCAGGTTCCAAGCAAATTCAAAAAGTTAACTCCACAAAGTGCATGCATTTTGTATTAAATTTCAGAATTACTTGCTATTGCTATTACATACAGTATCGATCTGTTTAACTAATTAGAGTAAGGAGTGGTGAAATATGGTACTAATAGAAGTATTCTACGCTATTGTAAAAAAAAAGCAATCTAAGAGCAGCCAATACAGACATAGAGAAATTCCTTCATCAATACAAACAATCCTTGTATTGAGAATTTGCATGAATTTCAACAGAAAAGGAATTCCCGATGTACTGGACTTTATTATATTCGTGTGTTTACTTGAATGCATAGAAAACCTGTGCGATTTATGCCTGGCTATAAATCAAAAGAAGTTTTCTTTATTACCAAGAAGCAGGCACAATGTTGCACAAACGCATTGAGGCGTAAGGCGACTGCTTAGCAAGGAAAACGATTTTTTACCACAGGCAACAATATTTGCTTCATCGAGTAATAAATTAGGTGTCAACGTTTAAATTGACTGGTTTTTGGAATTATCTGCATATACATGTATGCAACTCTAGTAGAGCCTCACAGACTTTCCTTGTGTTTTGCATTTATTGGACTGCAACACTTAAATTCAATTTTAAAATTTATTTTACAACCTGACAGGGCATACGTGACGTATACGTAATGTCAGCTATCCGCAACAATATCTCTCAGCTCAGTGGGACTACGCCACTTTGTGTCCGTCTCGTCTCGAGGCGCATTGCGCCAATAATTTCTCATTATTTTTTCAGGAACCTTATTTACAGCATTCGGAAAAACCAACTCAGAGTAAAGGGCGAGGAGGGATAACTGTCAGTCAGCCTTGCTCTTTAAAGCAGTGACAGAGTCGGACTGAGCTTATATCTGTTTGCACCTCCTGCATTGGCATCTCCTCTACTTTACTCTCTGCTGGGCTTGGCCAAGGGACTGTCTGTCCTGCTAGCCTTCATCAGCAGCTCATCAAACAAAGTGCATTTTGTCGTTATGCAGCAAACAACACAAACAACAGCCAAGAGCAATGGAAATAAGAGCTGCAAACATCAACAGTTCATTTTTCTTGTCCTGGTTTCATTGTGCCACTCTCTTTCTCTGCATTCCCATATTTTTGACTTAAATGCAGAGAATATTTCAATTAATTTGAACCCACAACTCTAGTTCTATCCCATTTAAAAAATACTTTTACTTATTTACAAAGTGCGCAAAAATACCGCAAAGTATGCAATGGATAAAGTGGAAAAGGAGAAAAAAAATATCTAGAAATAAAAGTGGGAAAGACCAACTGTTACGAGTTGAAAACTTGAAAACCTCAAGCTGAACTTTAAATGCTCCAAGGAGCTAAATGAAAAGCGGCTTGTGCCTGCCCAATACTGCAAACTATCGCAAACTTTTGCCTTCTTCTTGCACATACATAAAAGTTCGAGTACCTTTAGTATTTGCAAACTTCCGAGAGAAACAGCGCGAAACATGGAATGCATAAAGGTTGCAAGAGATGGGAGCCTAGCTAGAGAGAGAGAGAGAGAGAGAAAGGGAGGAGAAACTTTTTGTTCAGCCTTTGTACAAATATTTTGCACGGAAATTGCATTTGTGGTGCCGCTTGCAACAATTACAACTACAGCAACAATGATGGGCTTGATGACGATGGCGTGATAATTAAAATTGCGCCAAAAGTCAGAAGAGAAGAGTGAAAGGGGAGAGGGAGAGGAATGATGTGAAAAAGTTGTGTAATAGAGTCCCGAGTGCAATGCGGCGTGTTAAATGCGGCGAGTGCAATGGAAGAACGGCGCTAAATTGCAATGAATGAGTAATGGAGGCGAGTAGAAAAAGATAAAGCAAAAGCAGGGAAGAAGGGAGAAAGCAGCTTCAATAGAAAAAGTAAACAATAATCATGGAAAGTACTCTAGAGAAGTTTGTGTGATTAATGGAGGAACAAGGGAAATAGAGTAGAAACATTGCCAAACATATTAATTAAGAAATTGAATACGAACTACGTTTTTCGTTTGTTTGTATTTCATTAGCCATCATGTTAAAAACAAACTCATAATATTCAAGTTCTTTGTATAATAATAGCAATAAACATTGAAACATTGAAAGCTCATGTTAATTGCTCTTAACATCCAGTCAGCTTAACAAATTCCAAGCAGTTAAGACATTTAAAATTCATTACAACAAGACTAAAAGCACAATTCAATTTGTGCAAGTGGCAAATGCAGAAATAATTAAGGTGCACTTGACACGAATAATGAACTGAACAAAGTTTTACAACCCAAATAAAATATGGTAAAAACACCGTGAAATTATAAAATGTTTCAGAAAAGAAGACGGAATGAAGTTGTTGGCATTTAACTGAAACTTTCCTCGAAGAAAACTCCAAGCGAAAGTTTTTCAATAAGCAGCAATGCCAAAAACAAGGCTCAACATGTGTTTAAGTCGAGGTGGAAAGGAAATACCAACTAGAGGTTTGTGGAAATGTTTAGTAGCAGGTGAAAAGTACGAAACATCATGCAAGCCAAGGCCAGAGGGCATTATAATTTATGATAAACCAATAAAAATAATTGAAATACATTAAAGGCAGACAGGCAATGGCAATATGAACACACAGAGGATTTTAACGCGTTTTCTTCATATGAGAGTACAACGAACCCTTGGAACTGGGAACTCGACAATATCAACCCAACCAGACTTCTCTCTAACTGCCATATTGATGGCAAGAAAATCGAAGTGAAGGCAGCAGAATATTAAAGTAATGACACGCAATAAAAAGCGAGGCATAAAAAACGACACGGGAATGTCAGAGTTGAGATGAGGCGAAGGAGCAGGCCTCAGGGCATTGTGATTGCGGCTGCTGCCGTGTGAAAGGTTTGAAATAAATAAATAAATAAAACATTGCCGAAAACCCACTCACAATCCGGTAGGTTAATATTTGAGAATGAGCAGGGAATCAACTAAGTGCTGTTTGATGATTTCCTTTCGCTTTGTATAAAGCTAAGATGACAAAAGACTGTGATTTGCGTGCAAGAGTGATTTCCCATATGGATCGCCTTTAAACGTACACCACTGCGTATACATAATCTGTGTTTGCTGTAATAAAATGATAAATTGCACACGTAATTCACATTACTCTCAGTTTGTTGTGACATGTGCAAATTTACAAATAAAGCATATTACTGACATCGACATTCTTTATTTTTATTACATTATTCAGTGTTAATAAGTGAAAGAAAATATGATGGCCAACTCAGAGGCGACTCCTTCCCTGTACATTATTTATAAAGATTCTCAGTTTTATTCACAATTTTTGCCTTTCTCATAAACTTGTCCTTAGCCACTTGACGCATATTTATCATTTATGTAGTTGAAACGAAGCACAACAACAACGCTTAAGCCTCATTCTTTTGGCCACAAAAAGTTTTACGCGTTAAATTTCACAGCTTTGGCTTTGGGTTTGTGAGTTTCTCACTTGGACTATGATGGCGAGTTGGGGTTGATGTTGCGATGTTTTCCGCATGACAACGCAGCTTTAGCTCATTTTACACGCTTTGCAACTTTAAATTAAATTACGCTTTCAAATAGAAAATTGTTGTATATTTATTCGCTATTTTTCAACCTTTACCTGCAATATTAATTCCCCTTTTTATTATTTTTATGCGTATATAATTTTTTCTCTATTGAATTCCGGACGAAAGCCACACACAGAAAATCAAACAAAATCAACCTGACTTCGAAATGCCAAAGGGAAATATTTCTGCCACATCATCAAAAATGCAACAAATTAATAAATTTCATTAAATTTCAATTTCATGCTCTTTTGTGGGTTTTCAACCGAAGCCACGAAAAACCTGCTGCGTTGTTTTCTTTTTAATATTTCTGTTTTACATGACAACAGCAATAATTCCAAATATTACACAATATTTAATATTTTCTTTTCATTAACTTGACTGAAATGAGAATGAGTGGTAGGAAGGGAATGAATGTGTAACATTAATGATTATAATAATG
>JAWNNJ010001077.1:0-46130 GCA_035045125.1 Hypselothyrea guttata
TATATATTCCAGTCTGTATGTTTGCAGGCAATTACAGTAATGCGGTAAACAGAGTGACTTTTATTGCTTCGCTTATCATCGGCTCGTCAGCATTGTTTGCACTTTGTCTCGTTATCTACCTGCCAAAAACAAACAAAAGCGCAAAAAACAACAATAAAAAACAGCTCTCGACCCCGTTGACTTTGCTGAGTGCAGCAGCAGAGCATTGGAAAGCTTCCAATTGGAGCCTGGAATTGGAGTCGCTTCTGTCCCTCTCTCTCTCCCTCTCTTCTCCTTAGCTGATTCTAACTGTTGTTTGTTGCTGCACTGCTTGCAGGCACAGGGTGTTTAGAGCAACGGTCATTGTGCGCTCTCGTTGCGTCATACACACACATGTGCACTCTGTGTGTGTGTGTATTTACAAACAACGGAAAATTCCACTCGCCATGCAACATACATACACATACACAGCTGTGTGGCAAGCACACAAACAAAATAATTTGCCAATGCATGTGTGTGTGTGTGTGTGTGTGTGAGTTTAGAGTTGCCAGCTCGACTCAATTCCATTGCATCAAATTGCGATAATTATCGCTGAGTCAGCTGGAAAGAAGGTCGCCGCTTACGTACTTAGCTGCATCTTGAGTTCTTACGTCGCTTATGTTTGCGTTTTAATCATCTTTTCATAAAAAATATTATAAAAAACGCTGCAGCTATCTTATCAGCATGGGCATCATAAAGATACCAAATCGCTTGTTTATTTTTTAATGACTGTTTTTCGTTGAAATCTCTCAAATTGCCTCCACTGTTTGCTTTAATCTGAGATGTGCTGATAAGCAATATTTACCCACAGCTTCATGCCGCATTTATCAAGAGCAGTCAAAAGCCCATTTCAGCTGTTTACGTAAATAATTTACGACATTTCTCGCTTATCTAGTTAACAGGCTCAAATCTAGAGCAAAAGTTGAATTCAAATTTAGAACTTTTTAATATTCATTTGATCACGTGTTTCGTTACGTTGTTAAAACCTATTAAATTTACATACATATTTATGAATTTCGTTACGTTGTGAAAACGTGAGCTTGAAGAATTTATTTCCAATAAAGAGAGCGGGAGAGTGAGAGAGAGAGAGCGGAAGGAGAGCATTTCGCACACGCACACACACATGCAACGCTTTATTTACATTTGCCGACGCAGACAGCGCGTCACGTAGCCAGACATCGATTAACGCTTATCGTTATCGGTCTATTTTTGGCACTCATTTCAAATGCACCAAAATACCGCACGTGCTTGAATTAATTATTAATTTTATGCGCTGCAGACATGAGATATATTTTTGTATATGCTTTATATTTAATTATTTATACACTGCGAGCTGGTTGTATAATTGAATTTGGCGAATAAACAAAACAAGAGACAATAGCGTATATGCACAGTGGGCACTCGCTATAATTAAGTGGGCAGAATTGCAATAAAATTAAATATATTTAATCAATAAATGAAATTTATATTGGATTAAATATATACATTTGCATACATATAATGAAATATTTACTCCATATCAAATAAAATAAATAATTTTATATACATATTTAAAAACTAAAAATTAAAATTTACTGAAATTTCGCACATATGTCTAAAATGTGAATTTAAATTTGTTACGGTTTGTTCTATCGAATGTTCACTGTAGCCCAAAACAATTGTAATTTGTTTCTGTTTGCTTTTGGCCTTCAATGGGAATTGCCTAAAAACACGCCCAAAAGAGTTTGCTCCAACTGTACCTGTTGGAATGTTCTCGATGATTCCCCCTCTCACACCCCCTCCCCCTTCCACTACTACGGATGCATTTATCTGTGTATTGTCTGGGCTTTTTGTGTGAAATAAATGATGCCCGCGTCATTCGTCCGCCTTCAGTCGCCAGACAAACGCTCAGCGCAACGCTACGCCTACGGCAAATAATAATCGTAAAAAATACGGCATAAATCTGTCTTGATTGTGGTAAAAAAAACAAACAGAAGCGAGCTCCTTTCGATGTAAAACCAACTGATAAAAGGAAAACAAACTGTGATAACGTAATTAGCGCAAATAGACGTAACTGACTGTGATTTACATACGTACATACATATAGACGACGTAAGGCCAATCCGTAACGTAAGCAGGCAATGGCACATTCAGACGCTGCTTCCAGTGCTGAGGAGGACAGACTCGGGTAGGTGGCCGCTTTCCATGGCGTGTTCCAGTTTCCCCCCGCCCATTCCAGTCATCAAGCGCATCGCACGTGCAATCGATTGCACTCATTAATCGATGGCAATCTGCTCTCAATTGTTCTTCTGCTCCCCCTCCCCCTACCCACTGCGTTGCACTGCAGCTCTTAGCGGCACAGTGGGCGTGAAGAGCTTTTTTTTTATTGTTATGCAAACATTTAGCAAAAAAATTAAATTTTTTTTATAAGACAGATGAAAGTACTTTAATTTTTCATGGATTTTGCCCATTGTCTTCAATTGTTCAGTTATTGCTGAGTGGGCGTGATGACTTGGGGTTTATATAAATATTGGTTAAATAGAATTTTTAAATATAATATTACAAATGATATAAAGTATCCGTTTTAGTATATTATTTTTTTGCTTAAATTGCCCATTGTACTGCTGATCTGCCTTCCACACGCTATACGTAAGGTCCGCCATTAAAAGCTTTCTGTCTCGCTCCAATTTGCCACGGCTTGCCAACTGCGCAGTTTGTTGTTCAATTGGCAACAATGAAAAGGAAACGGCAACAATTTTCGTGCTATCTGCCGGTAAACACAAATATATATCTACCATATACTATATTCTGTGTCTGTGTTTGTCCCCCCTTAATACTATATGTTGATTAACCGAACCGAAACTGAAACTGAACCAAAAGCGAATAAGCGCATAAAGAGAGCTGTCCGTCGACAGTCCAGTAAACGATTGTAATACTGTCATGGAATTGCTCTCTTTGAATGATATTCGACGTTGCCCAAACTAATCCCAGATTTGTGTCAATTTGTCCACTGTCAACTGTCCACTGTCCCCCCATCCCTCCCAACGAATAGCGAAATGAAGAGAGCTATCCGTCGACAGTCAAGCTAAACACACATTTTAATACTGTCATGGAATTGCTCTCTTTGTATAATATTCGAAAAGCTGCAAAGTATACGAAATATATCTGTTTTGTCCCACTGTCCCACGTAGCGTTCTAATCGGTGCTGGCTTCTTATTCTTTCAGGCACAAGAGAGAGAACTTTTGGCTACAGTCAGTGTTGCCAAATTCGCTTTTTCCGTCGAATCTGGCGATTCGACCTTTTTTTTTTTACAAAATTTATTTAAAAAATTAATCAAGCTTTTTTCCGTTTTTTCTAAGATTGTATAAAAGTCTATAAGCTATAATTATTTATTTATTTATGTATACAATTAAAGAACCGTGAAAGCCAGTAAGGACATAGCCTAAGGCACCCGTCTGTAAAATATACTTCAAAATTAAATTAAAATAGTTGAAGAAACTCTTAAAATAAAATCTTTTAAAGTTTTCTGCAGTTTAAATTTTAGTTTAGATTTTTGTATAAAATTTAAAATCGAAAAAATAAACTAACATTTATAAAAATAAACTTCGGAGAAAACGTTTCTAGCTTATTTGTTTTTTTTTTTTTTAATGGTCAGCTTTATTTGAGTTTTTTCCTGCCAAAAACTTTTTTCCCAATTTTCAACACTGAGAAAGAGAGACAATTGAGGGTTTTCCCCTTTTTTGAATATTTTCTCATAAATAAATATAAAATGCTTTTAAGTTTTCCACAGTGTGGCATTTTTGAAAATTAGCTAGAAGTCAGAACCGTTAGATTTTTGTATAAATCAAAATCGAAAAATTAAACTAACATTTAAAAAAGTCAATTTCGGAAAATACATTTCTTAGCTTCTTTCTGTCGGTTTTTTAAAGTTCAGCTTTATCTAGCTTTTTCCTCTGCAAAATGGCAACACTGATAAGAAGAGACACCTTGTGGTATTCAAATTAGTTTTCTGTATTTTCTGCATTCCAACATATTTATGACGCCCTCTTTTCCCCCCGCTATAATTAAATTAAATTTTAATTGTTGCCGCCGCTTGAGCTTCTTCTTCCTCTTCTGCCTACAAGCCGCCGCGTCCTCGTCCGCCCGTCGGTCCTCCCTGCCAGGCGCCGCGTCCGCTGCCACCGGGTGCTCCGGGCGGCCCGCCGCCGCCTCTGCCGCCGCTGGGTGGCCCTGTGCCTCTGCCGCGGCCACGAGCTGAAAACAAAAGCAGCGTTAATATCGTCTCACTCACTCGCACGCAATGCTAATGCAGTGCACGACTCACCCTGTGCGCGTAGTATTGCCGCTTTTCCTCGCCCCGCTGTCCCACCCAGGCCCTTGCCGGTCTGCTTCTTGAACATGGGCGCGTTCTTCAGCATGTCGGGCAGTATGAGGAAGCGTATCTTCGATCCGCGTATATAGACGTTCTCCAGGTTGGCGGTGCGTCCGTCCCTGTGGGTAACTGTAATCTGCGTCATCTGGCAGTTCATATTGTCCTCAGCCTCAATCAGTTTTCCCCTGTACACCTCCCCCGTAATCGTCTCGCAGGTGATGATGTGCCCCTCCGCCTCGTGCAGCACTTTGATGGGCACTCCAATCGACATTTTTTAGTTTTATCCGCTTTGCAAGTGATTTAACAAATTAATTTTTTGTTTTTTTCGGACGCCGCAAAAATTTTCGCTGTTTTTTCTCTGCGCAAACGTTTGCGAGTGTGAGTGCGACAGCCATGCTGTGGTGAGAAACGTGCTGCGCACAGCGTTGTATGGCGATTAATCGTAATCGGACTATCGCACGAACTTGTCGCTGCTGTGGTGAGAAAGTCGTGGCGCACAATTGAGCTGACTGCTGTTATCGTAATCGGTTGAACAACTTTATTGCAGATAACGGCCGTCTTATCTTTATTAAACATACAAAAACATACTTGAATTAAAAGAATTTGTGTGGTAATTTGATAGTATTTAACGATAAGACTGGCAGCCGTTGCTGCCAGTTTGTCTTAAGCTATTGCGAAGTAAAGCCACCAATTGCCTTGTCATAAAAACCGTTTCAACCGTTTTAAACCGTTTTCAACATGAATCGGTAAATTGCCACAAAATCGACGTTGGATTTGAAATCTATTATTATTATGTGTCGTTTAACATTAATGAACTTTCAGCGACCCAATGTTTAGTAGTACCATCGTTAGAAGAGAGTTTAATGATAGCGGAGTCGCTGGCTGCGCCGCTGCCGACGGCAAACTGCGCACCATCTCGACCTCGTCTTGCGCCACCAACATGTCGACCGACTCCTACCGCATCTCTCTCGGCGTAGGGCCTCTGTGGTGGTCCTGATGTCCCTGTCCACCACAGAACAGATCACGATAGGGCATCGCTCTTAACGGGTAAGCGAACGGACGCCATCTTGGCAGCCATCTTGCAATAACTCTACAAACTATAACCGATTTTCAAAAATAACATTTTGGATTTATTTTATTAATTTATTGTCGATAGCTATAATTAAATGACTTATTAAACTAAATTAAAGCATTGAATTCAATTCAAAGTTAAAGATTAAATAAATAAATAGATTTTAAAAATAAAAAAAAAATAAAATTGAAAATGAAATCAATTAAAATTGATTTTTTTCAAAATCATTTGTTTGTTTTGGAAAGTTATTCGAAATTTCCAGCATCTTGTATTTAAAATCAAGATAAATTATTTTATATTAGTATAAACTAGTAAGACCTTTAACTCATTGCAATCTTGACTGTTTCAGGCTACAGCCGGAAGTCCTCGGTGGACTCGGCCGGCGGCAGCTTGTTCGAGGCGAGCTGCAGGGCGTCGTCGTCCTCCTCCTCCTCGTCGGACTCTGATTCCGATGCGGAGTCGCATGACATTCAGTCGTTGTGCTCGGAGGACGATTGCCAGGAGGTGCTGCGTCAGATCCTGCAGCACGAGCATCCCGTGCACATCTCCATCAAGCTGCACGTGACCGAGGACCAGGCGACCAATTGGACCACGATCTTGAATCCCAACAACAACATTCTGTACGTGGCATTCCCCAGCGACCTGCCCCCGGCCGGCTCCAAGGAGACCTTCATCTCGCTGCTGGAGTTCGCCGAGGACAAGCTGGAGGTGGACGGAATTGTGCTGGCCATGCGCAAGGATCAGCAGGAATGCGCCCGACTGATCGAGACGTTCCTCTTCATGGGATTCGAGCCGCTGTCCAGGAAGTCCCCGAAGGCGCCACCAGCTGCCATCAACGATAACGAGAACTATTATTTCCTCTACACCATCGAGGAGTAGGAAGATCGGATCAGAGAAGAACCTCCGTTGACAAAGATCTAACGATTACACAAATTACAACCTAAATCACAGCTAAAAAACACTTGAACTTTAATCACAAGCAATAACTAACTAAAAACTAAACATAATCCGTAGATTTTGCCATTTCAATCAGTTATCGTAGTAGCAAATCAAACATATTGACCCCAATGTGTTCAAATAGAGAGCAAAAGAGTTTCAAAATCGTTTCAAATTTTTGTCAACGCGACTTTCTTTCATTTGTAATCCCGTAAAAAAAACCCCGTTAAGAGCAAGCTTCAAATTGTCGTAACTTATCACAAACAAAATATAATCCACAAAAAAAAAACTTAAAAAAACGTAAAAAAAAATATATAAAAAATCCAAGAAAATGTCAAAAAAAATTTGTAGCCTTTAAGTTGATTTGTCAGATATATATTTCAATACCTATTTATGTTTATCAATATTTTGAGAACAATATTCTTTCCAATTTATGTAAGCAAATATTTTATTCATATTATATTATATTCAAGATTTATGTTTGGTCTACCTACCAAGGTCATATTTATATAACGAATCAATAACATATACACACGATATACTACCATATATATATATATACTATATTCAAAACTAATCAACTTGCAAAACAATAGCGAAGAACTTTCAAGCGAAGCAATCAATAGTTAACGATTCAGTTTATTTACTTTCAATATTTGTATTATTCATTTCCAAGTATATACTTTATGCAATTAAAGAAACCTTACGATCCAAGCATTATCTTTCATTGGGAATCTGTCAAAACAAAGAACGCTATCTAGAGCTTAATTGGCAGATAAGCGCTCAGATTACCGGACAGCTGTTGGCTAATTAAAGCCGAGTCATAGGGGAAATTGGTCAAAAGTTATACCTCTAACTGCAGACTTTGCGCTGCGGAAACCAGGGATGCGAGCCAAGACGAAATTCTTGGAGATCCGGGATTGTAACCCGCTTTAATAGATAGTACAAGCTCGGAAATAATTGGTTCAGCAACTCCAAAGTTTGGATATGTTCTTAAATTGAATTAAAAACAAAAATACAGCTTTGTTGACTTGAAATTTTGGTCAAAACTTTGTAGATGGAAAACTTACTGAATTCTTAAGTTTTTTTTAATCCGAAATTGGAAACCCCTTAGATAACATTTAAAAAAAAACAATTCGGGAGTTTCTGGATATTTTTTCCTTATTTGATGACTTGAAATGTTAGTCAAAACTTTGAAGTTAGAATACTTACAGAGCTCTTAAGTTTTTTTCTAACCAACAATATGAACAAAACCATTTTTAACTTAAAACCTTATTTCGGATGAAGTACTTGATTAAAGTTTTGGATTCCGGTGCTAAACCGGTTCGATTGAAGTCTGTTCTGCAGCCCTGACGCTGTTTTAGCTACTTATATCTGTATATCTTTGACTACGATCTGTTCTATAAACTGTCTTCGAGGTAAGTCCGAAATTGCTATTAGAAAATACATAAACCCGAGCGCATGTGCCTGCCCTGCTCTCCATATCGTAGTTTATGGGGCGATAAAAGAGCTGAACTCTGACGGCAACATATGCGAGCAGAGCTTATATATATAAATACATATATGTATATAGATGATATAGGGGCAGACCATACAGACAGATAACGTTATAAACCCACAGCGGAAGGGTTTCCGTAAGCAGTCGAACTTCAAACGCCGAGGCGAAATAAACTCGATTGGGAAAAGTAAAAATAGTTCAAACTATAGCCAGATATCATGCTGAAGTCGGTAGGTAGCTCTATCGTTATCTCTCCAAGCGATAACGTCCACAATTTGTGCTCATTGTGTGTCATTTTGTTGTCGCAATCCCTGACAAAAATACCAATCAAAAAATGGAAACAAAATAAGACTAAAATATATATATTGATTTCTATACAGCTGCTAGTAATACTTGCCTCCATGCTGCTCGTTGTGGTGCTGGCCACGGAGCAACATCAGAACCATCAAAACCATCCCGACCATCACAACCATCAGCACCCTCAGCACCATCAGCACCACAAACGACAGTCGGTGCAAGTTCATCATGGACAGCTGAAGCCTCTGGAGGAGCAGCACCATAAACATGGACCCATTCCCGTACCCCTTGCTCCTCATCACTCCAAGGTCCAACGCCATGGCAGACGCCACAAATCCCCCAAATCCCACAAGTCCTCGAAGCATCACGAGCAGCAACCGAAGAACCATCACCACAAGAAATCCCACAAATCCCATGCTCGCAGACATCACTAGGATGTAATTGTAATACCAATAATTATTGGAAATAATTCCCGACATTTCTAAAATGCCAACTAAATATATATTTATATATTTCTATATAGTGAAATCTTTTTTATCTGCCGATTAAAGTATCAAGAAAAACTCTACAAAATTCAGTGAAATTATGTCAAGGAGGAGAGTTCAAATCGCAATAGTTTTGGCTTGTCTATGTCGTAAGCTCTAGAGGGGTCTAAGGGGTTAAAATGCCGACAAATTTTGCCAAAACAGGGTATAATGACTCGATGTAAATGTATGTAATTGGCAAAACCGGCTTAAACAAATAGATCTCTGAAATTACAGAAGCTACAGAGCCTAAATTTTATATATAGACATCTCCATATTCAATAGAGCTAAAGTATATTTGAAAACTACGTAAAAACGCGGCTCTAACGCCTAGAAGCTAAAGTAAATCTAAGTGATTAGGAAGAAAAAAACATACTTAACACATATAAAAGCAGCTAAGACGTTTAAGCCAACTCTCTATGCTTTAACACATAGATCTCTGGAATTCGAACAGTTAACGTTAGCAAATTTGTTATATAGACAGGTCTATATACAATACAGCTGTAGATAATTTTTTTAACTCGAAATACACACGCCCCTCTTCAGAAATCACTTAAAATCCCATAAAAAACGCAGTTCTGTAGCTTCATATGTCAGTTTTTACTCAGTTGAGTGCACTCGACTCGTTTATCTTTGGTTTATTTATATTTATGTAGTGGGTATTACGTTGCCGGCGTCTAGACGCATAATTGCTATTTGAATTTCTTTGGAAACGTTTTAACAACAGAGCTTGCAATCCAGTTTTTCAACGTAACTCCACAAAAGCAACAAAGAAACAAGCGAAGAAATATTGTTATAAATAATAAACTTTTGCTACCTTTTGAGCTGTGTTTGAGCTGGTGTTAATTGCGCTGGGGTCAAAAGAGTTTGAGGCGTTATCAAATCAGCATAATTATGAGGAACAGTCGGAGGCAACCGATAGAAATATGAGTAAATTAAAGGTAAACCCAAAACTCCAACTTTTGAAACGTTTTTCATATTTTAAACTGCTTTTTATGGATTTCCCAATAATTTAGTTGTAGATCAAGATCACATTTTGTTTTGCTAAAATTATAATATTTATTTGGTGCCGTTAGTAAGGTTAAACAAAGGAACATTTCCAAAAATCTTTAAGTGGTTCTTCAATCGTACTCAACCCCAAACTGGATAAATGGGGCGGCGATAATAGCGTCCATAACTTCTATAGCCTCCATAGCCATAACCACCGTAACCGCCATAGCCATAACCATAACTATAAGGACGATAATACGACGAATAAACCGAAGGTCCGTAGTATCCCACGCCTATGCTATCCGCCGTAGAAAGATCATCTGACTCAGCTTCGGGAGTTAAGTTCTAAAAAGGGAAATACAATTTTAAAACTTCCCAAATTTCTTAAGAATTTTTCAAAAGTAAATTACCTCTGTGGGAGCTGCATTTGAGCTTGTTATCAATAGAATCAGAGCAGCCAAAAATATGGAGATGATCAATAACTGGAATGAAAGTACAGTTAAGTAATTGTTAGATTTTTATAGGCTATATTTTTGTTTGTAGTACCTTTGCCATTGTTAATATTATTTGTGAAATCTCGCAGTACTTTTCCCTCTGCTCTCTAGAATTATCACCTTTCGCTGGATACTGTTTCGTTGGATAGCTATAGCTGAACTGTGATTCTAAGCAGATCGTTACAGATCTTTTATAGTGCGCAAAAATCTACGCCGGAGATCGATTTCACACATGATTATTGATTGCACAAACATTTATCTGGATAAGTCGTTAACCGTGAGGAAAACTCTGAATTCCCCTTCTTATGCGCTTGATTTTCAAGCATCAGGGTCAGCTTTTGCATACAGCTCATTGTTTAGGCTTCAATTGATAATTTTCTTTAATTAAAAATAATGAGTAAGTGTAAAAACATTTATTCTTATTGGCTATGCAAAATTCTTCAGATTTCGTCAGCAAATACGATGACGCACTCAATAGAAGTGTCTAATGAATATGTTAAACAAATAAACATTGATTGTTGACTAAATGATTTGATTATAACAATTAGAACATGCTTTTGGGGGAACTTCTTTTGCGTTTTGTTATTTGAAAACGATAGAGATATCGATTAGAAGTCTATCGATTTGCTGGTGTGGCGCAGCGCACTTATCGATTGCACGTGAGCGGCTGGCAAACACAATTCACCATCACTAAAACATGTCTGCCGCATTGTAAACGTTGTGCAAAAAGAGCCGGAAAATTGTGAAAATAGCAAGAAAAAACGCTGAAAATTTGTGAATTCGGTAAGCAAGTGCTGCAGTAAGGCTAAGTGTATAATTATTTTACAAAATTCAAGCAGTAATTGCTGTTTTAGTTGCATAAATAGCTGTGGTGGAAATTGCAAAACGCGTTGCACGCCGGCAGCGACGTCGGCGTCTGTTTTGCGCTGCTTTGCTGTTCACCTCGGTTGCAAAGCAATCGAATAAAATAAACGTGTGTAGGTGGATAGCAAAATAATACTGCGAAATAAATCAATCAATAAAATCAAATGAAATTCAAATAGATGAAAAAAGATTGAAATAAATAAACATTTATTAAAATCATATTTTCTGATAATTTTACGATGTCTATACTGCTTGCTTTTCACCTCAACAAGCAAGAAAAGCAAAGTAAAAATAATAATATTTATTTATTAATTTTATAATAATAATAACAAACAAATGAAACGCGATTCAATGTGAAACAATGTTTATTAATTTTAATATTATTAATTTATAAATTATTATTATTAGGTGCGCGATGTCTATACCGCCGTATATGATACCGCCGAATGCCTGGGCCGCCCAGCTGATGGCCCAGCAGCAGGCGTACGCCGCCCAGGCGCAGCTGCACGCCCAGCAGCAGATGGCCAACCAGATACAGCAGATTCTGCCCCCGGGCGCCCCGCTGCCGAGCAACGGGATGCCGGCGCCCGTGCCACAGCCGCAGCTGGGGCAGATTCCAACGCCCAAGCCGGACATACTAACCGAGGAGAAGCTGCAGGAGAAGGCGTTGAAATGGCAGCATCTGCAGTCGAAACGCTTCGCGGAGAAGCGCAAGTTTGGCTTTGTGGACACACAGAAGGAGGACATGCCCCCGGAGCACATACGCAAGATCATACGCGACCATGGGGATATGACCTCGCGTAAATATCGTCACGACAAGCGGGTGTATCTGGGCGCACTCAAGTACATGCCCCATGCGGTGCTCAAGCTGCTGGAGAACATGCCCATGCCCTGGGAACAGATTCGGGACGTTCAGGTCCTATATCACATAACGGGCGCGATTACCTTTGTCAACGAAATTCCCTGGGTAATAGAGCCCGTCTATATAGCACAGTGGGGGTAAGTAAAGTCGTAACGGGGCTATATCTCTTATATCGAAAAACTTTGAAAATATTTTAAATTAAGCTTTAAGTATGCATAAGAATTGAATATTATTTTGTATACTTGGTTGATACTCTCTTAAAACTATATCCAATTCAATATAAATAGCTTATTCTTTTAAATCGATTAGTTAGTTTTAAAGTTATTCAATGTTTTAAAGATATACGATGTATTTTGGCTCTAATCAGCTTTGTTTCACTTCAGCACCATGTGGATTATGATGCGACGTGAGAAGCGCGATCGTCGCCACTTCAAGCGCATGCGTTTCCCCCCCTTTGACGACGAGGAGCCCCCTCTGGACTATGCGGACAACGTGCTGGACGTGGAGCCTCTGGAGGCCATACAGATTGAGCTGGACAACGATGAGGACAACGCGGTGCACAAATGGTTCTACGATCATCGTCCGTTGGTCGATACGCCGTAGGTTTAACGACACTTTTATTAAGCATGTTTATTAAATGGATCTATTATCCCTTAGCTTTGTCAATGGCTCCACCTATCGCAAGTGGAATCTGTCGCTGCCACAGCTGGCAACGCTTTATCGTCTTGCCAATCAGCTGCTGACGGATCTGGTGGACAACAACTTCTTCTATCTGTTCGATCCCAAGAGTTTCTTCACCGCCAAGGCGCTGAATATGGCCATACCTGGCGGCCCCAAGTTTGAGCCGCTGATTAAGGATCATAATGTGGGGTAGGTTGAAGGTTTTAGATATTTTCGAACATGTTTTAATTGAGAGTTATTTCTTTTCAGCGACGAGGACTGGAACGAGTTCAATGACATCAACAAGGTTATCATCAGACAGCCCATACGCACAGAGTATCGCATCGCCTTTCCCTATCTGTACAACAACATGCCGCATTTTGTGCATTTGAGCTGGTAAGACATTCAAATAAAATAATATTGAAATAAATTTAAGTGCTACAAGCGCCATGAGCTTTCAGCTCTGCCTGCTTAGCTGTTTATGCCTCAGGCGCTTGTTAGATTAAACCAAAAACTCCCAAGTTACTGCCAATTTAGCGATTGTTTCAACCTTTGGGCCTTGCAGTTTTTTTGTTAGCTGCGTTTGATGAGACACAAATCGCAACTGCTGATAGCTGCATACAGATTTAAACTTTTAAACGCTGCTTATGGACACGCGAGCATTTCTCTTGCTTCAATTTGCTGCACTGAAAACAGAATTACACGCAATTGTTCTTGTAAGAGCTCTCTCACATACGAGCTCCATAAGAAGGAGCAACTGCAAGCGAGGGGTTTGCAGTGGGCACCTATGTTTTAAACCCTAAAGTAAGCTCATTATTAATATATTTTTCTATAGGTACCACACTCCCAACGTGGTCTATATCAAGACCGAAGATCCCGATCTGCCCGCCTTTTACTTTGATCCGCTCATCAATCCCATTTCGCATCGCAATGCGAGTGTCAAGGCGCAGGAACCTCTGCCCGAGGATGACGAGGACTTTACGCTGCCCGACGATGTGCAGCCCTTCCTGCAGGACACTCCGCTCTATACGGACAATACGGCCAATGGCATTGCCCTGCTCTGGGCGCCACGCCCCTTCAACATGCGCTCTGGTCGCTCCAGGCGCGCCATTGATGTGCCCCTGGTCAAGTGCTGGTACAAGGAGCACTGTCCTCCCGGCCATCCGGTCAAGGTGCGCGTCAGCTACCAGAAGCTGCTCAAATACTACGTTCTGAATGCGCTGAAGCATCGCAAGCCAAAGCCACAGAAGAAGCGGTAAATTAATCCATTAACATAGTGTTGGAATATCTTAATTGATTGTTTTGAATTCTTCTCCAGCTATCTCTTCCGCTCTTTCAAGGCCACGAAGTTCTTTCAGACCACCACCCTGGACTGGGTGGAGGCGGGTCTGCAGGTGTGTCGTCAGGGCTACAATATGCTCAATCTGCTGATCCATCGCAAGAATCTGAACTATCTGCATTTGGACTACAACTTCAACCTGAAGCCCGTCAAAACGCTGACCACCAAGGAGCGCAAAAAGTCACGTTTCGGCAATGGTGAGTTGCAGACGTTAAAACGTTCATAGAGCCGTTTCCAGAGCCTTACTGTGGCATAGATCGAAGTAGTGATAATAATAATAACGTATCCCCCTTCCCCCGCAGCCTTCCACTTGTGCCGTGAGATCCTGCGTCTGACCAAGCTGATCATCGACTCGCACGTGCAGTACCGGCTGAACAACGTGGACGCCTTTCAGCTGGCGGACGGACTGCAGTACATCTTCGCCCACGTGGGCCAGCTGACGGGCATGTACCGCTACAAGTACAAGCTGATGCGGCAGATTCGCATGTGCAAGGATCTCAAGCATCTGATCTACTATCGCTTCAACACCGGACCCGTGGGCAAGGGTCCCGGCTGTGGCTTCTGGTCGCCGGGTTGGCGGGTTTGGTTGTTCTTTATGCGCGGCATTACGCCGCTGCTGGAACGCTGGCTGGGCAATCTGCTCTCCAGGCAGTTCGAGGGCAGGCACTCGAAGGGCGTGGCCAAGACCGTTACCAAACAGCGCGTGGAATCGCATTTCGATCTGGAGCTGCGTGCGTCCGTTATGCATGACATTGTGGACATGATGCCCGAGGGAATCAAGCAGAACAAGGCAAGGACTATACTGCAGCATCTCTCCGAGGCATGGCGCTGCTGGAAGGCGAATATACCCTGGAAGGTGCCGGGTCTGCCCATACCCATCGAGAACATGATTCTGCGCTATGTCAAGATGAAGGCCGATTGGTGGACGAATACCGCGCATTATAATCGGGAGCGCATACGTCGAGGCGCCACCGTCGATAAGACCGTCTGCAAAAAGAACCTCGGACGCCTGACACGCCTTTATTTGAAGGCGGAGCAGGAACGGCAGCACAACTACCTCAAGGATGGTCCCTACATCTCGCCAGAGGAGGCGGTCGCCATCTACACCACAACGGTGCACTGGCTGGAGGCGCGTCGCTTTGCGCCCATTCCCTTCCCCCCGCTCTCCTACAAGCACGACACCAAGCTGCTGATCCTGGCGCTGGAGCGGCTCAAGGAGGCCTACAGCGTCAAGTCCCGCCTCAATCAGAGCCAGCGCGAGGAGCTCGGACTCATAGAGCAGGCCTACGATAATCCCCACGAGGCCTTGTCGCGTATTAAGCGTCATCTGCTCACCCAACGCGCCTTCAAAGAGGTGCGAATCCGTTGAGATCGGTTCCAAATCTTTTGTATTAATTGCTCTCCTCTCTCTTTATAGGTGGGCATTGAGTTTATGGATCTGTACAGTCATCTGATACCCGTCTATGAGGTGGAGCCGCTGGAGAAGATCACGGATGCCTACCTGGATCAGTATCTGTGGTATGAGGCGGACAAGCGACGCCTCTTCCCGCCCTGGATCAAGGCCAGCGACACCGAACCGCCTCCGCTCCTAGCCTACAAATGGTGTCAAGGTATCCAGAGACCCCTCAGATAAATAGATAGATAGGAGATAATTGTGTCTACTTCGAACTGCGCCTTTTGGGCGTGTGATTTGTGGCAAAGCGATGAGTTTTGATGCATCCCCTTGTTGCAAACCTCACGCCCAAGCTGTTGCAGCTACAACACTGAAAAGAGAGGAGAGGAGAAAGATGAAAGAGATTATGCTTCTTATAAAACTTGCTAATCAGCATATCTTCCCTCCTAGGCATTAACAACCTGCAGGATGTGTGGGATGTGGGCGAGGGGGAGTGCAACGTGCTGCTGGAGTCGCGTTTCGATAAGCTCTACGAGAAGATCGATCTGTCGCTGCTCAATCGCCTGCTGCGTCTGATTGTGGACCACAATATAGCCGATTATATGACCGCCAAGAACAACGTCGTGATCAACTACAAGGACATGAATCACATCAACAGCTACGGCATCATTCGCGGTCTGCAGTTCTCCTCCTTCATCACCCAATATTATGGGTTGGTTTTGGATCTGTTGGTGCTGGGTCTGCACCGATCCAGTGAGATCGCAGGACCTCCGCAGCTGCCCAACGACTTCCTCACATTCCAGGATGCCGTCACGGAGACGGCGCATCCCATACGGCTCTACTGCCGCTACGTGGACCGCATACACCTCTTCTTCCGGTTCACAGCGGAGGAGGCGCGCGATCTGATCCAGCGCTATCTCACCGAACATCCCGATCCCAACAACGAGAACATTGTGGGGTACAACAACAAGAAGTGTTGGCCACGCGATGCACGCATGCGTCTCATGAAACACGACGTCAATCTGTGAGTATAATGGGGGATTTGGAATTTATCCATCTCGTACCCTCGCTGGCCGAATTCTATCAGCTCAAACTCCATTTTTGGCTGTAACATTCTCATTTTTCGACCAAATATGCTCATGTTTGGTTTTTTATGCATGATTCTTCATTACAAATCATTTAAAATTATTTCAAACGATTAAAAAAAAATTTTTTTTTGGTAAAAATTTAATTATTTTTTTAAGGGGGTAACCTTAAAATTTATGAAAAAATTTCAAAATTTGTGTTCTTTATTTATTGATTGGGTTTTACTTTCGCACTCAAATGATTAATAAAAAAGCATACCGCTTGAAAATCGGTTGAGTTTTGGCAAAGTTATGACCATTCAAAGTTGAAAAAAAATGGGGTTTCTTGAGTTAAGAAGCGTAAAGGACAACTCTATTTTTGGCTGTAAAATTTACATTTTTTGAACAAATATGCTCATGTTTGGTTTTTTATGCATGTTTTTGCAATACAAATCGGTTAAGAATTAATTCAAACTAGCTTAAAAAAATTTTTTATTTTTCAAAAATTTAAATTTTTTTAAGGGGGTAACCTTAAAAATTATGAAAAAATTTCAAAATTTTTGTTCTTTATTTATTGATTGGGTTTTATTTTCGCATTGAAATGATTGATAAAAAAGCATACCGCTTGAAAATCGGTTGAGTTTTGGCAAAGTTATAGCCATTCAAAGTTGAACAAAAATGGGAGTTTCTTGAGTTAGGATGTGTTAAATCTTCATACTACTTCATACTCGCAGGCCCAACTTTTGCCATATAGGATACAGGATAAATAAATAAATTTATAGTATTTACGAATGCTTTAATAGATATTTTTATTCTCTGCAGTGGTCGTGCCGTCTTCTGGGACATCAAGAACCGTTTGCCGCGCTCCCTCACCACCATCGGCTGGGAGAACACCTTTGTCTCCGTCTACTCCAAGGATAATCCCAATTTGCTGTTCAATATGAGCGGTTTCGAGTGCCGCATCCTGCCAAAGGTTCCTTGAACTTTCAGCTGTTAAATAAGTGCAGTTAATAATTGTAATTTTCTCTCGTTTATCTTCTGTAGTGTCGCACGCAGAACGAAGAGTTTACGCATCGGGATGGCGTCTGGAATCTGCAGAACGAAATCACCAAAGAACGCACGGCGCAATGTTTTCTGCGCGTGGATGACGAGTCCCTGGGGCGCTTCCATAATCGAGTGCGCCAGATTTTGATGGCTTCGGGCTCCACTACGTTTACCAAGGTAAAAACTAAGCGTTAAGGAATTCAGAATGTATTTCAAAACGCTGCTTATGGGCAGAGCAAGCACCAATACAAACAAATGAAAACACCAATAATAGCAGCGACGATATGTCGCAAATGTGTGGAATGAGAAAAAATACACGCAATTGTTCTGGTAATTTGCTTTGCATACGAGGCAGAGCTCTCACACATACGAGCTCCATAAGAGAGAGCCACTGCAGATACAAAAGAGCAACTCTGATGTAGATAATAATAATAAATAACTTACTAAAACCTTTTGCTTTTCCACAGATTGTCAACAAATGGAACACGGCTTTGATCGGTCTCATGACGTACTTCCGGGAGGCTGTGGTCAATACGCAGGAGCTGCTCGATCTGCTGGTGAAGTGCGAGAACAAGATACAGACGCGTATCAAGATTGGATTGAACTCCAAGATGCCCTCGCGTTTCCCGCCCGTTGTCTTTTACACGCCCAAGGAGCTGGGCGGTCTGGGCATGCTGAGCATGGGTCATGTGCTCATACCTCAATCGGATCTAAGATGGTCCAAGCAAACGGATGTGGGCATTACGCATTTCCGATCGGGTAAGCTCCATTATTGCGTAACTCTTTCGCCAGCTAAGTTTGCTCTCTGCTTTCTCAGGCATGTCCCACGACGAGGATCAGCTGATTCCCAATCTGTATCGCTATATACAGCCCTGGGAGAGCGAGTTCATTGACTCGCAGCGGGTTTGGGCAGAGTACGCGCTCAAGCGGCAGGAGGCGAATGCGCAGAACCGACGTCTAACCCTCGAGGATCTGGAGGACAGCTGGGATCGCGGTATTCCGCGCATCAACACGCTCTTCCAGAAGGATCGCCATACGCTGGCCTACGACAAGGGTTGGCGCATCCGCACCGAGTTCAAGCAGTACCAGGTGCTGAAGCAGAATCCCTTCTGGTGGACGCATCAGCGTCACGACGGCAAGCTCTGGAATCTGAACAATTACCGCACGGATATGATACAGGCGTTGGGCGGGGTGGAGGGCATTTTGGAGCATACGCTCTTCAAGGGCACCTACTTCCCCACCTGGGAGGGTCTGTTCTGGGAGAAGGCGTCCGGTTTCGAGGAGTCCATGAAGTACAAGAAGCTGACGAATGCCCAGCGCTCGGGTCTCAATCAGATTCCGAATCGTCGGTTCACGCTGTGGTGGTCCCCGACCATCAATCGAGCCAACGTCTACGTGGGTTTCCAGGTGCAGCTGGATCTGACGGGTATTTTCATGCACGGCAAGATTCCCACGCTGAAGATCTCGCTGATTCAGATCTTCCGTGCTCACTTGTGGCAGAAGATACACGAATCGATTGTCATGGATTTGTGTCAGGTGTTTGACCAGGAGCTGGACGCCCTGGAGATCGAGACGGTGCAGAAGGAGACCATACATCCGCGTAAATCCTACAAGATGAACTCGTCGTGTGCGGACATTTTGCTCTTCCCCGCCTACAAGTGGAATGTGTCGCGTCCCTCGCTGCTGGCGGACACCAAGGACACCATGGACAACACCACAACCCAGAAGTATTGGCTGGACATACAGCTGCGATGGGGCGATTACGATTCCCACGACGTGGAGCGTTATGCCCGAGCCAAATTCCTCGATTATACGACGGATAACATGTCCATTTATCCCTCGCCCACGGGGGTTTTGATTGCCATCGATCTGGCCTACAATCTGCACTCGGCCTACGGCAATTGGTTCCCCGGCTGCAAGACGCTCATCCAGCAGGCCATGGCCAAGATTATGAAGGCCAATCCGGCGCTCTATGTGCTCCGGGAGCGCATACGCAAGGCCCTGCAGCTGTACTCCTCGGAACCGACAGAACCCTACCTCAGTTCCCAGAACTACGGTGAACTGTTCTCCAACCAGATCATCTGGTTTGTGGACGACACGAACGTCTATCGTGTGACCATACACAAGACCTTCGAGGGCAATCTGACCACGAAACCGATCAACGGTGCCATCTTCATATTCAATCCACGCACCGGTCAGCTCTTCCTCAAGATCATTCACACCTCCGTGTGGGCGGGACAGAAGCGTTTGGGTCAGTTGGCCAAGTGGAAGACGGCGGAGGAGGTGGCGGCCCTGATTCGCTCGCTGCCCGTGGAGGAGCAGCCCAAACAGATCATTGTCACCCGCAAGGGCATGTTGGATCCGCTCGAGGTGCATTTGCTGGACTTCCCCAACATCGTCATCAAGGGATCGGAGCTGCAGCTGCCCTTCCAGGCCTGCCTCAAGGTGGAGAAGTTCGGAGATCTTATTCTCAAAGCGACGGAGCCGCAGATGGTGCTCTTCAATCTCTACGACGATTGGCTGAAGACCATCTCCTCGTACACCGCCTTCAGTCGTCTGATCTTGATATTGCGTGCGCTGCACGTGAACACGGAGCGCACCAAGATCATCCTCAAGCCGGATAAGACGACCATCACGGAGGCGCATCACATCTGGCCCACTCTAACAGACGAGGAATGGATCAAGGTGGAGGTGCAGCTGAAGGATCTGATTCTCGCCGACTACGGCAAGAAGAACAACGTGAACGTCGCCTCGCTGACACAGTCGGAGATCAGGGACATTATCCTGGGCATGGAGATTAGCGCACCCTCGGCACAGCGTCAACAGATTGCGGAGATCGAGAAACAGACCAAGGAACAGAATCAGCTGACGGCGACGACAACCAGAACGACAAACAAGCACGGAGACGAGATCATCACCTCGACCACCTCCAACTACGAGACGCAGACCTTCAGCTCCAAGACGGAGTGGCGGGTTAGGGCTATCTCCGCCACGAATCTGCATCTGCGCACCAATCACATTTACGTGAGCTCCGACGACATCAAGGAAACGGGCTATACCTACATACTGCCCAAGAACATACTGAAGAAGTTCGTGACCATCTCGGATCTGAGGGCACAGATCGCTGGGTATTTGTACGGCGTGAGTCCGCCGGACAATCCGCAGGTCAAGGAGATACGCTGCATCGTGATGCCGCCTCAGTGGGGCACGCATCAGACCATCAATCTGCCCAACGCCCTGCCCACGCATCAGTACCTGAAGGACATGGAACCCCTGGGTTGGATACACACCCAGCCCAATGAGCTGCCTCAGCTGTCCCCGCAGGACATTACCACGCATGCGAAGATCATGCAGGAGAACTCCAACTGGGACGGCGAGAAGACCATCGTCATCACCTGCTCCTTCACGCCCGGCTCCTGCTCGCTAACCGCCTACAAGCTGACGCCCTCGGGTTTCGAATGGGGCTCCAAGAACACGGACAAGGGCAACAATCCCAAGGGATATCTGCCCTCGCATTACGAGCGCGTCCAGATGCTGCTGTCGAACAAGTTCCTCGGGTTCTTCATGGTGCCCGCCCAGAGCAGTTGGAACTACAACTTCATGGGCGTACGTCACGATCCGAACATGAAGTACGAACTGCAATTGGCCAATCCCAAGGAATTCTATCACGAGCTGCATCGCACGTCGCATTTCCTGCTCTTCTCCAATCTGGAGGACGGCGGAGACGGCGCCGGGGCGGATCGCGAGGATGTCTATGCCTAAATTCAAGACCAAGAACCATCCGACATCAATTCACGTTACATACTAACAATTTTTATATGCTCTACACTAGGTACAATGTCTTTACAATAAATTCAAAAGCAAAACTTTCTCAACAATTAATTTGTTTTCGTTGCCATGGTAAAAAGGTTAGTCCTCCTTTTTTCTCCCGCTCCGCTTCCGAACTTAATGCATAACATTAACAATATGGTTTAATACAAAAACTTCCTTTGTTAGGTTTCTAGGTACGTCTGTTGGCTGTTGTCCGTCGGCCCCTTCCCTCTAGGAGCACTTCCAGAGCACCACCGCCAGATTACCGCCAAAGAATAAATACATAATGTTCTCAGTCTCATAGGTCACCTCAAACCCGAATCCCTCGCCGACCACCACGTGCCAATAGACGCCGAATTTCTTATCCATTGTCTCCTTAATCGTCTTCGCAGCCATCTAATAATTTAATATCACTTATTAATTATAGCATTACTTTTAATAGCTGATAAATACCTCATAGTTGGAGGTGTACTTTTCGCACACCGAAACGCTCATCTCCACGATTTCGTTACGGATTTCCTCCTTGATATCCGTGTGCTGTTCGAAAAAGAGGAAAAAATATTAGTATAAATTTGATTCGAAGAGTAGCTAAGACATAGTAGGGAAATTTTTAATAGTTTGGTTTTATCATCTCTCTAAATCTATAAAAATATCCAAAATTTTCTAGGAGGTTCGTAGTCCATTTAATAAATGATTTCTTATATTAGGTTCTGATACGCTTGATAAGTTTTTGATGAATTTGATTTAATGACAGCAAAGTTTTTGATCAATTAAGTTGTTTTGAACCAAACTGGAATGGATAGAAATATTTAGGGGTGCAGGCTCCAAACTTTTCGGTTTAAAGCTTTGATTTCTATATATAAAGATCATGATTGAAGGTTGACTATCAGAACTCGGATATGAGCAGGAATTTTGGTAGAACCCATTGCTATGTCTAGCATATAGGATAAAACCCAGCATATACATTAACTATAAGCTGTAGAAGCCTATCGTAACTGAGCTTGTGTTGAAGATATAGAGGTAAAATTTGGCATAGATAAAGCTCAGATGTCTAACTAGCGCATAGGTCAAAACCAAGCGAATCTGAGCGCTATAAAGCAGAGGGTTTATGTCTGAACATATGATATAGGGTATGCTTAGGCTGGAACGTACCTTGATTAGCGGATATGTATGCACGATTTTCTTGTCCCCCGCCTTCTCTCCTTCGCCCTCGTCCCCCATGTCTGAGTCGTGGCTTTAACCGATTTCCCGCTAACTGTAACAGAACGCGAACTACGGATAACGGAAGACACGCGACGGAATACCGCACGGACAAACACACAGTCGAAGGAAAGACGGACAAAAAAATGTAAGAGACACGAACCACGAACGGAAGACGAAACTCTAATGCAATAAAAATCGAGTTAAATTCGTATTTAGTACATGTGACATACAATTCCAGGTATGCAGTATGGGTAACGGTATAGCTATAGGCTATATATGCTATATAGGGCTATATAGTATTGACAGTATATGCTTTTATTCTGCTGTTCTTCAGTTTCCCTTGTGTTTTGATTTTGGCCTGTGTCATGGAGCACGAATCGCTTGCAACTGACTGACGCCGACGCCGACGCCATTAACTTGGCTCAAGCCAGGCAACCGCAGACACACACACACATACACAGAGACACAACACACACACACACAGAGACACACACACATTAATGGCTTTGTTGTTGTTGCGTTTGCGCCAAAGTCTGTGCAATATTTGCAAACGGTTTTTGCGTCCATCCCCCAAGAGCGCCCCAAACACAATTGCAATTTCCGGACGCAGGCGGCGGATGTCGGATGGCGGATGTCGGATGTCGGATGACGGCGCGTCTCGTCATCTTGGCGTCCACCCCAAATAGCGGAAAATCCAGCAACCCTCAAAATAAAAACTATTACAATTCTCCCTCGTTCGTGATTTATTTTCTGTTAACAGAAATTTGCACTTCATACATCTCTCTGTTATTCATCCCAAAACCCATCATCTGTTTCTTCTCCGTCCTCTTATCCTTCTTTTGTTGTGCACGCTCTTTCGCTGTGGTTTCCACTTGCTGCTTCAACTCCTCTTCATCTTCGTTATTCTCACTTTCTTTTAGTATAGCATAAGAGCAGAATCAGAGTGTGAAAGAGGAGAAAGAGAAGAAGAAATTCTGTTATGCACTCTGGAATACATATTCTCCCTCTTATGCTCCTTCTCCTGCTCCCGCTGCTTCTCCTGCCCATCCTCTGCGTCGTCGCTTTCCTCTCTCGTTCTCCCGCTGCTCCTTCTTCTAGTCCACCCAAAATGTCTCCTTCTGTTGCTGCTCCTCGTCTCCTGCTTCGTTTTCTGCTCCTTCTCCTTTTCCTGCTAGACATCTCAGAGCTCTTTCTTTTCCTCCATAGACACACCCTCGCCCTCTGCATCCTAGAACTCCTCCTTCTCCTAGGGAAGTTCCTCGCAGAGTTCCTCCTTCTGCTTTTAGGGCTGCTCCTCCTGCTCCATAGACATACCCTCACCTCTCTCCTTTTGCTGCTCCTTCTGCTAATTATCCCAAAATTCCTCCTCCTGCTGCTCCCGCTGCTCCTGTGCCATCAGCACACCCTCGCCTTTCTCATCTTCCTGCTCCTCCTCCTCCTCTATCTTCTCCTCCTCCTCGATGTCCTCCTCTAGCAGCACAAACTCATTGAGCACCTTCTTCTTGTTCTGTTCCAGCAGCTGCAGCACCAACTCCCTATTCCCTCCCACGTGAGCTGTGCGCTCCAGCAGCTCCTCCAAGGGTAACTTGTAGGCGTACAGTCCCTCGTCATAATAACGCTCATTATTCAGACAGCGATTGAAGGCGTATTCCATCTCATGCCAGACTTTCTGCTCCTGCGTGCGTGTGTCTTTAAAAAAGGGAAAGTCCACAGTGTGCAGGGTCCTGTAGGCACCCTCGACTGGCATGGGAGGCTCCAGCGGTTCCTCCAGCTGCTCTCCCAGCAGATCCTTGCGCACAAACAGCGCAATTTGGGATACAAAGCCAACATTTTCAAGTCCCTCGGGAGCTTCGCCTACGCCGAACAAACTAAATTTATAGTTTGTGTACTTTTGGGTTATTTCTAGGCACCAGGCCTTGAACTCTGCCCGCGTCCATTCAAATTTGTGATCCAGATGACGAAATCCGTTGGGCAGCAGTGGAGAAAAGCGCGTAAAAATCGGATTAAAATCCGCATTTGGTGTGCTGATTATAACCAGCTTGGGCTGCATAAATCCGAACAAATTGCCAGGAATTTGCTGCAGCACATCGTCGTAGACATGCTCAATGCTAGAAATAACAAACTTTTAAATTAAAATTCTTAAAATAAGTCGATTTTACTCACAGTTCAAGCGCTATAACCGCATCGGTTTGCCGTAATTCTGCTGCTGCATCGGCTACGCTGCCGTGCAGCACTTGTACGCGCAGCGGGCACTTCCGTTGTTTGATAAAATCGCTAACCAACGGATTTGTGCGATTCAAAGACGTTTTCAGCGTTGCTTCATCAATGTCCACCTGCAAATTTAAACAGAGATTTAAATATAACAGTCATTTCAAAAGCGCGCGCTCTGCAACAGTCTGGCAGCACTGCCAACAAAATGGCGAAGCAGCACGAGTGTGGTGTGTTTGCAGCGCTGTGAAACTTGGCTAAGTGTTGAAGTTGCAGTTGGCAGCACTTGAGCGACGTGAGTTGCGCTCGCAGTGCAAACGGGCAGCGTTGCAACTCATACGCAGCACGGACGCACACCACAGCGCCGTTTGCCTATCGGCCAACATGCATGAGTTGCGTGTGGTTCCATGGCACGGGCAGCAGCAGTGCACGAAGAAAATGCAATTTATTGTGAAAATCAGTTAATAAGCGGCCAATAAATAGTTTCCATTGCATATTCAGGTGAAAATAAGTGCGTGCAGCAGCCAGCAAGCAGCGCGTAAGCAAAATTAACAGCCTAGCCAACGGTTTTTCCCAACGAAATTGCAGACAACGTGAAAACAAGAAGAAGAAGAAAACTTGTAATACGTGAAAGAAATACATACAGAAAATAGACAAATTAACTGTAAATGCCGTGGAAATACAAACTGCAAAGCAGGAAAAACCAAATGCGTGGAAAGCAGTGAAATTAACAAATAATGCAAAGGCCGGCGGAACAGTTAAATCAATATTCCTTCCTCAGTCTGCGCGTGCATGTGTGTGTGTGTGTGTGTGTGAGAGTGTGTGTGTAAGCAGCCATGTCTGCTGATAAGTGCTGAAAAGCATTTGCAACAACAATGCGCTGCACATAAATAATAACTAAGTAAATACTAAGTAAATTCATTAGTTGTGATTAATTGCGGGCATTTGTCAAATTGTTTTGTTGTGTGCGTGTGCGTGTGTGTGTGTGATGTTGCCGCACCAACACACATGCAGCGCTGCGTGAGCGTGTGTGCATGTATGCGCGCGTGTGTGAATGCCTCTCTGTATATGCCCGTGTGCCCATGTTTTGCCATTCAGCGCGACGCGCCGACGGCAGCGAAATTCAAAACAAAAGAGCGTGTAAAAAAAAAACAAAAACAATTAAGCAGCAAATGCAAACAATAATAAAAAACAAATAATAACAATTAATATGCAAACAAGACTTATATAAATAAAGATAATTAAAAAATAATATTTAATAAAATAATATAAAAAAAATTTAATATATTTAATATAAATAATAAAAAATAATACGAATTAATATATTTATATAATAAAAATAATTAATATGATATAAAAAGAATAAAAATAATATATTATTAAATAATTATTATAAATAAATATGGAATTAATAACTTTAATTCTACTTTAATTTTATTTTAGAGCAGCACGAATGTGAGCAGCAAAGCAGGCCTGATAAACAGAGAAAAAGGGAGACACAGGAGAGCAAATAACAACAACAAAATATTTATCTGATAAAACCAAACGTTCCTTAATGCGCCCAGCATTGACTTGAGACTGAGCAAAATTAGCGCAAACCCTCGGAACCCAATTGGCCAATCAACAACTTATTGAACGGCCCTCGCTGCCAGCTGCCATGGGCAAACGCATCGCAACGGAAGCAGCCGCCAAGCAGCCTCCCCCTCTGCCCCCCCTGTCGGATCGCAGCGCACGCAAACGCAAGCGCACAGCAGCAGCCAAAGCCTCCCCGGCGGAGAAGTCGGCACGCCTCCATTTAACGGAATACAGTTTCCATGAGAACGATGATGAGGACTCCTCCTCGTCCTCCTCCGATCGACGGGGTGAGGAGCTGCTGCAGACGCCCCAGGCGCCCATAAGGTCGCAATGTCGGGCCTCGCTGCTCTCCCTGGCCACCTTCGCCAGCGGGGGGCACAGCGAGCACAACAACTCCAATGCCACGGAGTCCCCCCGACCGGTGTACACCCTGCGCCCCTCCATCGTCAATGGCACCATTCTGCGCGACGTCCTGGCCAAGGCCTGGCGTCTGGGACGTCCCATTGGTGGGTATACCTTCTCATCTCTTTATGTGCATACCCTGCAACTGCTTAGTAATGAGTATGTAGCAGTATCACAAGCAGAATTGATCTATCCTTCGGTTGCATCTGGCTTTTCGCACCTGTCCCTAATAAACTGATATTTTGCAGGCAAGGGCAACTTCGGTGAGATCTTTCTAGCCTCGGACGACACGGTGTGTCCGGTTTCAACAGAAGCTGCCAAATACGTGGTCAAAATAGAGCCCCACTCCAATGGGCCGCTCTTCGTAGAGATACATTGCCTTATAAACACCAATAGTAAGTATTTGAGCTATCGATAATAGTCGATTAATCGATTTAAATATGGCATAACTATCAAAAATATATTCATATACTCTGTTTAGTTAGTAATCAAAATTATTCTCCTGCAATAAGTTTTAGACAGTCAAAATCGCTTAATCGATAGTCCGTTTCGCTAGTTATCGGTGCTATCGATTGTTATGCCAAGACTAATGATTGCTAATAACCTTTTCTCCTTTGCAGCTAAACCAGCCGACGATAACACCAATCTGAAGTCTGAGATTGCGCAGGGTCCTCCATCGGGTATACCCAGCTATATAGCCTCGGGCACCCATTACTTTGGGGAGGGGCGCTATCGCTTTTTGGTGCTGCCCCGCTTCGATCGTGACCTGTATTCGCTGATCAAGAACTCGCGCGTGGCACAGAAATCGCTGCTGGAGCTGGCGATAAATATTATCGATGTGCTGGAGCATCTGCACGATAAGGGATATTGCCACAACGATATCAAGGCGCAGAACCTGATGATATCGAAATACAAGTATCTGAAGCGCCAGGCGAAGAGCAACTACGAGCACGAGCACTACGAGGAGAAGCAACAGACGACGGACAGCGGAAACAGTTCGGAGCAGGAGACCAACGACGATAACGATTACGATAAATATGCGATCAAGCGCATACCTCCCAGCTACGTGGACGTCGAGGACGATGAGGATTTCGACGACGGCGCTACGACAAACAGCAACAATAGCAATAGCAACAACAGTCACAGTCTGGACATCTATCGCACCCCGGCGAACAAGCAGAAGCGACGCATGCGCAACAATCCCCCCGTGGAGTACAGCGGTTCCAATCCCATGAGATCTTGCCGACGCAACGAGACATGCAACTCCAGCTCCATGTACGAGGAGATGGTCAAATCCCACTACCTGCGTCCCAACAAGCGCGTCAACTACGCCGAGTTCTTCAACGAGGACGGCGTGAAGCGGGAGACGGGCAGGGAACCGTCACCCGTCACTTCGGACAACGATTCGGAGGAGTTTGTGCCCGCATCCGCCCGACGCAGCCTACGTTCCTGCCAGGCAAAGACCCCACGTTCCGCACGTTCCACACGGTTGCAGGTAGATTGAAAAAAAACATTGGTTCTAACTCGTTGCATCCATGTTTTTCTATGTTTTTACCAATTCGATGTTTTATCGATACATCGATGTCTTAAGGATGTAAAAAATCACTGATCCATCGTACATCGTCAAAGGTTTTAACTCTAGGCATCCAAGATTTCCGATGTTTTCACCAAACGTCCATGCATGGCTGTTTTATCCGATACATCCACTTCCATTTTATAAATCGATGTTTTATTTGCAGGACCAGAAGCAGCAGCTGAAGGGCGAGCAGCGGGGCAAGCTGGTCTCCGTGGAGGAGGAGCACGTGTTCCTCATCGACTTCGGTCTGGCCTCCAAGTACCAGGATCGTGGGGTGCACCGTCCGTTCATTATGGATCAGCGACGTGCCCACGACGGCACCTTGGAGTTCACCTCCAGGGACGCCCATCTGGGAGCGCACTCCCGCCGAAGTGATCTGGAGTGTTTGGGCTATAATCTGCTGTACTGGTCGGAGGGTTATTTGCCCTGGAAGGATGTGGCGCTGCAGCAGCAGCAGGAGAAGGTGCATCGGGCCAAGGAGCTCTTTATGACGGACGTCTGCGAGATGCTGCGCCAGTTCTACGGCAAACAGGTGCCCAAATACCTGGGGGAGTTCCTGCAGCAGATCGGACAGTTGTCCTATCAGCAACGTCCCAACTACGAGCAGTATCGCAACATCTTCAGGCGGGAGTACCGACGTCTGGGCTACGACTGCAGTCGGTTGCGCCTGAACAGCGATGAGATCCAACGCACGCGCATTCGCAACGATCTCAAGGACGAACCGGATGCGATCGGCGACATCTTCGAGCTGAACAAGAAGATCGCCAGCAGCTACGGCACACCATTCCAGGAGCATTCCCTAACCAATCGCGTCTCCCCCAAGAATCTGCGCTCCAAGTCCGACCAGAAGGCCAAAAAGAAGAAGAAATTCTCCTGGGCCGAGGTGCTCTCCCAGGATCCCGATCAAATAGCCAGGGAGCGTGCGGTCAAGGAGTTCGAGCGGGAGGAGAGCATCTGCTCCCTGCAGTCCCGCCTGCCCAGGCGTTACGAGGGCAGGCCCACCTATGCGATACTGGCGGTGGAGCAGAGCAGGCGGGACAAGGGGCTGACGGTGCAGGAGCACGACGAGGATGTGGAGCAGCTGGAGCAGGAGGAGGAGGAGCAGGAAGAGGAGGAGGAGCAGGAGGAGGATGAAGATGAGGAAGAGGAGGAGGAAGAGGAGCCAGAGCAGCAGGAAGACGATGAAGAAGAGGACGAGGAGCAGCAGGAAACAGCTGAAGAAGCTAGCGAAGAGGAAGAGGAGGTAAATGTGAATTACTTGTTTGTAAAGTTATGTTACATACTAATTTTGGAGGCCAAATATTTGTATGTTAAGGGATTCATCGATTATTATCGATAACGCTCGTTTTCGATTGCTAAAACTATCGATTTTCTGCCAAAACTAGCAACAACTTTATCTTATATCGTGCTAATATTTGTGCAATTTTCAGATGGAACTCGAGGAAGATGAGGAGGCGCCGCATCAGGAGGCGCCGCACACGCAGCGTGGCAGGCCCCGCGGACGTCCGCGCAAGCAGGAGAGGGCGCAGGTGGAGCAGCCGCTGGCCAGGACGCACAGTCGCCGTGGACGCCGCAACGGGCAGCAGCAGCAAAACCAATGCGAGGCGCAACATTCGGAGGCGCAACAGAATCAGCATCAGAGTCAGAGTCATGGCTTATTGGCCACGCCGCTGCAGACAGTGGGGGGCAATAAGCGTGGCTGTGCCACACGCGGTGGCAACGAACTAAAGTCGAGTCGCGGAGGAGGAGCGGGAGGAGGAGGGGGCAAGGAGGAGCTGCAGCTGCAAACCAAACAGCGTCGTGGCCGTCGTTGTCTATATAAGACTGAATACCAGCATCAACAGCAGCATCCCTCCGATGTGGAGAACCATGCCACAAATCTGTGGCACTATGAGGACGAGAACAGCTATGGGGGCAGGGGCGGGGGCGGGGCACGCAGCAATGTGCACCCGGCCAGGCATTGTCGCAAGTGATGTGCCAGCCAGATACCCTCTAAGAAAAAGAGCATCGATTTGATATAGAATCAAGTATTTTTAGCAAACAATAAGTGTGAATGGAAAAATGGATAAAGCAAAACCACAAACAACATTAACAAAAGGCACTTTAGACAAAAAACAAAAAGGAAAAACAAAAAACAAGAAACATTTTAAGTTATTCTGAATTGTGTGTATGATTTGAGCTCAGTTTTTTATACTCAATCGGCCTTGAACTAGGTAATCGTTTTTGTTTCAACTACTTTATTAAATATATATTATATATTATGTGTTTTGCTTTTTAAGTTCTTGTTTTTAGCTTAACGCCCCCCACATACCCTACATATATATTCAACATAATATTACAAACACTATGAGCAAGTATTTAAATAAAAACTAGATGAAGGTTATCACTTTTATTGTGACATTAAGCATAATGAAGGTCTAAGCTAGGTTATAACTGCGGATATATATATAAATAAAATAAACAAATAAATAGAAACTATATTGTCTTCAAGCGAAATGCAAATCCCTGTTCTTTTTATTTCCTTTTTAGGGCCAAAACAGACAGAAGTGGGCGTGGCAGATCCTATAAAGCATATATATATATTCTGGATCAGCTCGATCAGCTGTATATACAGCCATGTGCGATTTTATCTAAAATTTTGAATCCCTAATCGATAAAAACCGAATAGCAAGCGTACTATTGAACGTATGAGCTCGTTATTCGGAATGCATACTCTCTAATATTACGTTTATCTACTCTGAAAAGCGCATTGAAATCGGTTGATAAACACAGAAGATATTAAGGAAACAACATAGCTGGCTTTGCCCTGAGCGCCCTCTGGCGGCCATAAGCTGCACAGACCAAACAGTAAGAAGCAGCATTTCGTATATATTTGTATTATTTATTAGAAGTAAGAACTTTTGCTCTTACCTGCAGTATTTCTTCGATGGTTTCGATGCGACGGATCAGGGGAAAGAGCTGCATTTCGGCACAGCTATAAAATGCAGAATTCTCATTTACATATCTTACAATTCCTATGTTTAAAACATACCCGAACTCTGTTACTTTTTTGATTTCGTGAGTCCAACTCGCGTCTTCCAGAATCTGCACAGCGGCAGAATATCGCTGCACGTAAACTGGCGGATCGAAAGATATACCCGATTCCGTCATTTTCGTATACGTCTTGAAGCCCCCGCAGGGCAGAGTATACTCGAACATGCTTAACTTTAATTGTGTTATTTATTTATTTTATTTATTATTTATATGCAGCCGGCGAAGTTGTAGCGCTGCTATCGAAGCTGCTGCAGTTTATCGATAAGTTAGCAGAGCGAGCTTATAACAAATTGAAATATAAATTTATGTGAAAACCCAATTTTATTTAAGAGAAAAACTTGTATTTCTTGCTATATTCTGTTGGCTATTTTGGTTGACGTCTTTATGCTCAAAAGCTGCTCGATAATATCTTACGCGCGTGAGCGATAACAATCGTTGCATAGCACCTCAGTGGTTCCGATAACTTTGTGCTGCCATCAGATGTGGCAAGCGTGCTTGTTATTTCCAGCCGCTGTGATGAATACTTAACGTAGCGCATTTTGCGTTACGTAACGCAAATTGCGTTAGCGAGCGATACTACAATCGATAAATAATGAATTTAGCGCGTATGATTTGAAAAGCTTAACTCAAAAGCAGTAAAAAACAAATAAATAAAATCACTGCGAATGTTGGTGAATACTGTTTATTCTTTAAACATTTTTGCAATTTAGTAATAAATAAAACGAAGAATAAATTGATCTGCATGCTGCTTATATTTTAAACAATTTATGCTGCTCGCTGCATTGCGTTTAACTGCAGCGACGATTCATACAATCGATAATTATCGACAGGCATTTAATAAAGTGCGCTTGATTTTAAAACTTTAGGGCAGTTATTATTATATATATTAATATAATATATATATATTAATATAATTAATAAAGAATTGGGCTGTTTTTACTATAATCAATTGATACTTTTTATAGAATTATTGTCTGCCTGGCGTCTTTTTGCTGCTCGGCTTCAAGAGCATGGCTTTAAGAGGCTCATTGTGCAGTGTTGTGCATAAAATTCATGTTTTGTTTTGCTAGCCACTTTTGAAGCGCCCCCTAGGGCAGACTGTCGGTCGAGGGGGGGTTGAGCGATGAGGCATGGCCCAAAACAAGCAGCCGCAGCTGGCCAAGCATAGCCAAAAGGGTCCGAAACCAAAGCCCAAATATTGTTTGACCCTCATTACGTTTGATATTTTCCTTACACATTAAGAAGGAACACACGAAGAGCGCAAACTTCTCCTAAGCGAAAACTCATTTGGCTCGTATTGCGAGCAGTGCTGTCAGACTGACACCAAAGTGGCTAAAAAAAAGCTAAAAAAATATTATATGCATTATATTATGAATTATTTAATTTTTTATTGAAATAAAAGTGTTTTTATTTTGCTAATTTGGCATTTTGCCACTCTAAGAGTTGTTAGATTTAGCCACAAAGTGGCTAAAGTGGCAGCACTGATTGTGAGCGCACTAAAGAGTGCGAGGAATAACGGTAAAGTTAACATTTAAGCGGCCTCTGGCCAGACCGAAAATAAACAACGGCCCAATTTAAAGGGAGGGGGAAGGGGGCACAAAACAAAACGAAAACGACTTTGTAAAAAATGGAGATTTCGCTGTGCGTTTTTCTTGCTTGTTTACGGCAATAATACAATTCGCTATAAACGCTTTCCCCCCCATCAGTTTGCAAAGGGGGGCGGGGAGGGAAGGGAAAAACATTTAAGGCGTTAACTTGCGCTTATTGAATTTTTTTCGCCGAACTTAAATGAAATGTTCTCTTTGTTTTATATGCACGCAACTTTCGTTTTAATGAGCAAGATATCAGCCGTACCCCCGCCATCCCCCTTTGGTTGACACCCCGCGAAAATCCTGCGGAAAACTTGCCAATGTGCCCCATTATGTGCACGCACATCAGGTAAACAAATTTGTTGAGACGGCGACAATTTCAAAATGCGACACCCAAAACATAAACAGTTAGCAGTTAACAGTTAGGCGTAGAGTTGGGCCACACAGTTCCATTTGGGATCTAGTTCAATCTGTAGTGAGCTAGTAGTTCAGTGAACGAATCGTTGCATAGAAGACTTCGTCAAAGAAATGTAGTAAAATTATGTAAAAGCGCTTAGGTAATATTATTTAATTTTATTTTGAAAAATAATTTGATTAATTAATTTGATGGGTAAGAAACCTAATTAATCTAGTTTAATCGTTCCATTAAAGACAAGCAAATATAGAACATTTTGTAATTACGCTCAAGTTATATATTTTTGATATATAAATTTTTATTATTTTACTTATGAATAAAACATTTCATTATTTTAGCTGATTTTTCTTAATATTTAATAACATTTTTAAATAAATAAACGAAAATCAGTGAACTAGTTCGATTGATTCCAATGCGAACGATTCGGCGCAACTCTGGCGGGCAATTGGAACAGTGGGAGCAGAGTATGAAAAATACATTGGACTAGGGATAACGGCACATTATGCAAAAACAAACACACGGCGCAAAGTGTAGACAAAAAGCAAACGCACGAAGCATGAAAGTAAAAACTGTGATAAAAGCCGCGCTCACACTTGCAGTTCCCCCTCCCCACCACTCTCTTCTCCCACGCTGTCCCTCTCATCTACTCTCCCACTCTGCCGCTCTCTTAAGCTCTCTCACACTCTGCGTGCTCTCCGCTGTTTTCAAGGTGATTATGCATAAGCCTCGAACATGGCTCTTGGCTTCAGTGAGGTGGATAAGCGGGTGTGGGGCAGAGGGGAGAGGGGAGACTTGTTTGACTGAAGACAAAGTTTTGCGTCTGGCAACGCTGCCCGGAAGATGGAAGACGTTATATTAAGCGACTGCTCACTCTCACCTCCCTTCCACTCCACCTCCCCCTTCCCAACCGCCTACTGCTTTGATACCCCACCCCCTCTCCTAATACAGCTTGTTCAGCTGCGGCAGGTATGAAATCCGCGCGTTAATATTATTTTTTCTTCTTCTCCTTCTCTTCTCTTTTTCTTGTAAATTTGTTGGCAGCTTTTGGCTGACAATGAAACGCGGATAAAGCATTTTACGTGCTGACGCCGCTGGCGGCTGCGGCTGCTGCTGCGGTTGCTGCTGCTGCTTCTGCCGCCGTTGTCATTTGCCCTTAAGGCAGTGCGGGCACACTGCGAGAAATCTGTAAGGGCAATTAAAGCTTATCGCAAAAATTAAACAAATAAATATTATATTTATTATTTTGTGATATATTTTTACGTTGTATTATTATTCGTTATTCATTTTAATTTTTTTTTTTTCAATTAATATCATTATTTATTAAAATTTTTTATTTGATATTTTTAAAATATATTTTGTTATTATTATATTATATTTTATTATTATCACACATTTTTTGTTGCATTTTTTGCAGTGTAGCGCGCAGCGCAATCCATCTGCAGCTTGTTTGCCTCGCTGATTTCGCATAAATTATGCAGGCAGCGGGCAATCGACAGCGACGTCGACAGCGACGTCGACAGCGACGTCGGCAGAGGCATCGACTGCATGTGGCGCCTAAAAGTAGACTTCATTCTTTGTTCAGCGTTTGTTGCGTTGTTTGCTGTGCGTAGTTGTTTAGTTGTTGGGTTGTTTGGCTGTGTGCGAGGCCAAACAAATTACAAATGTGCTTTTTATGCGCAGCGACAGCACAACAAGGACACCAGCAGCCAGGACATGTGTATAACCACTTGGGACACATTTGGGCGCTCTAATTTTACAACAGCCTTAAAGGCGCGTAGCGAGAGCCGAAAATGAAGAGTGTAGAGGGGAGGGAGAGAAGGAGGCGGAGGTTGAGTGCTAGGCAGTGTTGCCATTTTTGACTATTCAAGGTTAGATCTTGGATTTTGAAAAATAGTTTATATATAAAATATACACAAAGGTTATAGCCAGAAACTTAGCTTTTTTTAAAATAATATTATATGTATTTTATTTAAACTGTGTTTATATGAACGGAAAATTGGGACATGTTAAGGAGAACTTTATTCATATGAAAGAAAGATTATAAATTTGTCATTTATTATAAATTTAAATAAAAAACATTATTTTATATATTTTTCTTGACATTTTGACAACCTTTGAATATCAAAAACTATATTCTCAGATATTTTATCCTCTCTAAATTGGAAACACAAAACTCTGGCAACACTGGCGCTAGGGGAAAAACAGCAGAAAACCACACAAAAGACATTTGCATTTGAACACGAACGAAATTAGTTTCGTAAGCCCGGCATACTAATGAACGTGTGTGAATGTGTGTGTGTGTGTGTGTGTGTGTGTATGTGTGTGTGTGTTTGCTTTCATGCGGGTTTGCTGCCATTCGTTGTGGTCAAAGACTTCAAATCAAATGAAAGCAATAAAGGCATAACACAGAAAGACATTTATGCCTGGCTAGCTGCAGTTTCTATACACTATAAAATATGAAATTATTGTCAGGCACAACAGCTTTATAAATGCTTATTGTTATAGATAAAACTAATTTTCTTATTGGCTTCCAATTATACATGACCAAAATGGCGTCAGGTGAGGAAGTATGGGTTGGGGTGTTGTTGTTCACATTCATAGTCTACTTATCAGCGCAAACTGCTTTGAGGTGGATTTGTACAGCTTAACTGGCGCCATCTGTTGAGCGTTGGCTGTGTTGCCTTTCTGACTACAGCCCGCCGATCAATTTGAACGCGAGCCTTGAACTTGTTTGAGGTGAATTTTTACAATTTCACTGGCGCCATCAGTTGGGCGTTGGCAATACAGCCTGCTGATCAGTTTGAGCTCGAACATCGCACTTGCTGAAATAGCAAGCTTTACTGGCGCCATCTGTTGAGCAGACACAGGCAATCAAATCTTATTTTGTTTTAAAAACAGCTTATAATTTGTTGTTTATAATGCAATTTGCAGCTTAATCAGCTGCGAAATTGCAGGACCTTCAGCTGGACCTATAAATTGAGAATATATAGACTCTACTCCGCTGTTAAACATGGCAGATGCTGTGTGTGTAGGTCTATGAAAACGATATGCGAGCATTTGCAGGCGCATTTGACTGGAAGACCGCAAAACCAATTCATCATCTCATCGCACAACTTGGCCAACAAACAATTCAGTGAAAAACATTTGCGTAAATGAAATAACATACAAGAAAAGAGCCAGCAGCCAAAGGGGGAGAAGGGGCAAGTGGCAAATGTATGTGCGTGTGTTGCATGGGTAAGATGGGTAAGGGGGAGGGGGAGGAGGAGCATTCACTGCAACAAGTTGAACAACGTTGAGCATGTTGCCCCATTCCACCTGATAAAGCCATAGATTTCTGTGGCAATATGATGTTGCCTGCTGCCCCCCACCCCCACCCCTCCTTTTTACCCTCCCGCAGACGTTGCGGCGCTTTCAATGGCTCCAAAACAGTTATATTCATGTGTGTATACACCGAAAAAAAATACGTTACAAAGCTTTGCAAGCTTATCAAAAATTCTTTAAATAAAAATATACATCTTGAGATATAAATAAAAAAAACTTGCATTTTAGAAATTAAATCAGCTATAGTAAATCTTAAAATGAGATGTTTCTTAAAATGAAAGTGATTATTCCAAAAGTTCCATTCTTTCAACATTTAGATTACCAATTCAAAATGCATGGAATTACTGATATTTTCTTTCAGTGTATGTGTTTTGTTTGCCCACACACATCGTGCGCAACGACCGCACATGGAAATCAAATGAAAACTACTCTCGACAGTCAGGGGGGGCTCAGGGGTGTCGGGGTTATTGGTTCTGAAAGGTTGCCACCCGACTCAATGGCAGAATACAGACACCAAACACCCCCATTTCTCCTACTCCTCCCATATCCCCTCCCTCCATCAACCCTTGCAACCTGCTAACGGCACTCATCTAGCCATAAATCTGCCATTTTGTATAGCTGCTACCTTGAAACGGCTGAAACTTTATCCCCTACGCCATAGAGAAGGTCATGGGAAGATGTTTTAATCAGCGCACACTGAAATCGCAATGGAATTAAGAGTTTGTCAAAGCCAGAGATTTGTTTTATAGATACTTTTTTTTACACCATAACTACGCCATTTGCAATTTCGTTGTGTTTTCCATTTTGTTAATTAAATGGGAATTTCTAAAACATTTTTTGAAAGTTTGCAAGCTAAAAGTTAGAGTCGAAACAATGGTTTACAGTGTGAGCTATCGAAAGGTTTAGTAATAGAGAAATGACCTTTTATTGGAATTAAAAAATATTTCATCTAAAAAAGTATTTTAAAGGGGTATATTTTGATGAGTCGGAATTTCAAAGAGACAGCTAACACTTTATTGGAAGAACATTCTAGAAGTAATTTAAATGAGCTGTGAAATATAACAAAACACTGACAAGAAAAGCTTTCTGTTCTGCGTTCTATTCGATAGAGTGAACACTCGCTGACCTAAGCGTTCACTCTACCAAACAGGCACTGTAAATTGTTAAAGTTTGACAGCTTTGAGCATGATTTCGGACTAAATTCAAATTTATCGATAAGCATCTTGAAGCAGGCCCAAAATAATCATTTATGGGTACAGTTGAGTTAGATAACAAAGGTTGCGATACGCTTGAATAAGTTTCTAAAGCAAATTACAACAATAATAGCAATAATAGCAAGAAGAAGAAGCTAATTTTTGTGCTTCTTTTTAGCTAACAATCGATGCTGCCCCAAACACCTGTGGGTGTGGCAGGAGAAGGAGGCGGACGGAGGCTTGTATTCATGTCGTGACATGCTTTGTGGGTGTATAGTTATGTAAATGACACGCCCACAAAACGCCCCCGCAACGACAGCAGCGACACCGACAGCAAATGTTAGGCGAATGTTTTGAATGCTTTTAATAACTTTACAAACACGCAGACAGAGACACAGGATAGAGTTGTTGCTTGTGGTTCAGTTCCAGGATTTAGTTCAGTGGTTCAATTCGTGTTGAGGGTTTCCGGGTTTTTTAAAACACATTTATGGCTCTAAAATCTACATTTTTTCAGAAAATTCATCCATGTTTGGTTTATTATGTATTATTTTGCATTATAAATCGATTAAAAAACAATTTAAACTATCTAAAAAATTTTTTTTTTTTTTCAAAAATTGGAATTTTTTAAATTAAAATTTATGAAAAAATTTCGAAATTTTTTTTTTTTATTTATTGATTGAGTTTTGTTTTTGCACTCAAATGATTGATAAAAAAGCATACCGCTTGCAAATCGGTTGAGTTTTGGCAAAGTTACAGCTATTCAAAGTTGAACAAAAATAAGGTTTTATCATTTTTTATGTTTACTTATTTTCAATGGCTACAGGGTATACAAATAATAATTTTAATAAATAAATTTAATGAACTGAACCAAATTCAAAATATTGACTGCGAACGCTCTGAGTCAACTCTAACACACACACACATACACAGACAGAGTAGGAGAGTGAGAGAGGGAGAGAGCGCCACACACATGCCTAACAATAATGGACCCCTGCTGCTGTGTGGCCTGCCCCCCGCTGCTGTCTGCTCTCACATGTCCCCTCCCCCTCCCCCTCCATTGACCATTTGTCCGCACATATTTTTAGGTGCTTAAAACGCAAACGCAGCTAGAAACGAAATGAAGGTGCCCCTCACACCCCCCACCCTCTCTCTTCAAACTGCTCTGCTCTGTTAAGCTCAACTGACACCTGGCAGCTGGCAGAGGCAGCGGCAGAGGCAGAGGCAGCGGTAGAGGCAGAGACAGCTCTTTAAGCTGGCTTGGATTAGGCGTAGCAGCGGCTGCTGTTGCTGTTGTTGTTGTTGCTCTCCGTGCTGTTGATTTGCATAACAACGTTTTTTGCTGCGTTTAAATTAAATCAAAAGCTGAAAGAGAATAATTAAATCATTGCGACTTACGCATTTCGCGTTAACTTGTCAGCCTGACAAATAAGCAAGAAGAAGCAGCAGCAGAAAGAGAAGAGAGAGAGGTGAAGAGCATAAGACAGCTGCTCTCTCACCTCTCACCTCTCACGTTGGCGGCACTTAATTAAGGCACAGCACACTCTCCGTCTCCCTCGCAACCCAACCTCCCACTCTCCCTCTCTCTCATCGCTCTCACATATCTGTGCAAAAACCAATTACAAAAGCTGACAAAAATCGCAGACCAGGATGGGCATAATGGTCGCAGGGGAGAGGGGAGGGGGCGGCATGGCCAGTGTTGCCATCTATGCAAAACACGTAGGCAGCAGCTGGACGCAGGCAGCATAAGTCGCCCAATTAGACGTGTTGCGTGTGGTGAATAGCGACGGCGCTGAGGGGAGTAGCAAAAGGAATTGAAACTGTGCACTGGCAAAAATAAATGAAATTAAACAACTTGATTGTGAAATAAAAAAAGTTTAAATGTAAAGAAAAATAAGAATTGGAATATTGAAATGCAGAATGAAAAAGAAACAATAAATAAATAAAATAAAATAAATTTAAAACTCTACAAAATATATAAAATCACTAACCATGACTCATTGTCAGTTATAGTTGATCTCACTAGTAAGCAAACGCACTCACTGCACTGCTGCACCACACGACTGCACCTGACTGCACCACACCACAGCAACCGTCGCACTGAAGATGAGAACTGCACGCAGCAGCTTTTATAGTGCAAGCAGTCGGCGCTCTCGATCCCTTGATCAAGCTTTGCCTTAGCGCACGCATACATATGCATCGGCATACACTGCGCTCTCCTTATCACAAAACCCGCACATGCATAAGAAGAGCTTAAGCGCTCTCTAACTTGTGTATGTGTCTTGATTTTAAACCAGAGCTGCCCACTCCATAGCTCTCGCTGCTCTTTAGCTTATGGGGAGAGCCCCTCCGTTTGGGCACCACTGTTTTAAACGATTAGTATTTAAATATGTATTTGTATATTTTTTAAACATATATTATAAATATTTTAATATACATTTTTTTTACAAGTGTAGACTGCCTTGAATGAATGTATACAAAGAGCAAAAGTGAAAGAAAATGAAGCTACATGGAAATATGATAAAAGCATGCCAAGAGAGTGCAGAAGTAGATAAAGGAGTTGGTAGCAGCACTAAAAATGGTTATAGCGAAGAGCGAGAGAGAGAGAGAGAGAGAGAGAGAGAGAGAGAGAGAGAGAAAGAGAAAGAGGGCTCAGAGAAACAAACAACAGAAGCAGAGGAAGAGAGCAGGATAGTAAAAAAGTCAAAAGACAAAGACAGCAGCAAAAGTGCTAAATAAGCGTAGATGAAAATGCAGAAAAGTTTTTACGCCAGAAGGCATGCATGTTATGTATGCATGTGTGTGTATGCACTGAGAGAAATATCTACTATTTTCGTAGCAAGAATTTGCGGTATCAGAAGTTAATGAGCCAGAAAACTCTTAAATATTCTTCAAGTTCATATTTTTATTTATTATGAAATAAATATTATTAATAATAATTAATGAAATAAAAAATAATAAATTGAAATAAGACACGATTCGTATATAATTTAATCACTTGTTGACTTAATTCCGTTTTTTGCTTGAATTAAACAAAATTTATTTACCATTTGCATTAAATTCTAGAACAATACAATTTTCATTTAAGAGCTTGATATTTTAGCACGAATCATGCATTAAATCTCTGAGTGTATGTGTGTGTGCCCAGATTTATGACAGACTCTGGCGCTTGCCTCAAAGTAGATCAAAACTGCATTTGCGGTAGAAGAATGCAGTCTACATAACTACATAACTGAAAGTGGAATAAAGCAAACAACGATGTTGCTGTTGTTGTTGTTGTTGCATGTTGTTGTTGCTGCTGCTGTTGTTGTTGTGGTGGGGCAGGCAGATAACCTGCTAATCAGAACATGCCACAGCAGGCAGTTATCGAGTTAATTGCTTAAACACAGGCCACAGCCAGCAGTTTCTTTGGGGCGCTGCGCATTGAGGCGAATGCGTGAAAACGACGACAGCTTCAGCAGCAGCACTACACTGAGAGAAACACCCAAGAAGTGCGCTATTGACACTTTTCATTGCGAACTTGATATGAAGCATGAGCAAGATTTATTTGTTTCTACAATATTTTATTAAGATTACAAATTATTAAATTACTTCATTCAAAGTGTATTTTAGCACGGGATTTTTTCCACTGTGCAGTCGCAAAAGCAGATGTAGGAGGCGGAAGGGGGGCGGGGCGTCTGAAAGTGTGTCCTGTGCCTAGTCAACGCCTAACTGTAATCAGCGGCAACACGAAACAGTCACATGGCTGAATGATTTCTATGTGAGGCAGAAAGAGGAAATAATTCCCCCCCGAGCCCTACGAATATTTTGATTCAAATAATCCATTTGTTGCTCGCTTTAATTGGAAAACTTTCTCTGCTGGTGTGTGTCTGTGTGTGCGTGAGTGTGTGTGTGTCAGCATATACATATATATTGGAGTTTATTACAATTTTATTGAATGTTTTTACGCAATTTCCGCAATTATTTTGCGTCTGGCTGAATGAAATGTGAACGAATCCCATGAATATAATATGAGTATGCGCATTATATTCACTCGCATTCAGCCTGGATTTAATGCATTAAGTATTAATAGAGCTAAAGCAGATAACGAGACTTTTCCTAAGTTTGCGTTGCCCTTGAAATTTTAATGAACTTCAAGTGCCATCTAAGGATTTATTTGCATCTAATTAAAACGCAAGTTTGACGCATAAATTGATGGCTGGCATTCTGTAATAAATAAATTACGTAGAGCGTTTTTCAATTTATGCTTAGTCTTAATTAATTTGTGCTGTGATTTATGCGCTTTTTGGCTGTGATTTTAATAGAAATTGTTTTTTTTTTTTTTTTTTTTTTTTTTTGGTAAAAATGTGTATATTTTATTAATAAACGTGCCTATTGTTACCTTTTTGGCAACTTAACAAGTTATACTTAAAAAACTAACAACAATTAATCATAATTAATAAGTATGATTTATATATTTTATACATTTATCTAGACGATAGACCTTGTTGGGAGGTCCTGTGGATGGCACCTCTTCAATCTTCTCTTTCTTGGGCTGTTTTTTAATAATCTAGCCAGAGGGTTGGGATGGATGTCCATATAGAAATTGTTGGAGCTGCAGCTTTAAAAGCCCTAAAAGGTATGCTATATTTTTAGAAATTCTATTTTTAGACCCTGTACTTTAAAAAAGTAAAAGGGTCTATTAATTTAGTGCAAATGACAGATGTATGTAACAGGCAGAAGGAAGCGTGGTAGACCCCACAAAGTATATATATTCTGACTCAGGACGACGAGCTGAGTTGATATAGCCATGTCCGTCTGTCCGTCCGTCCGTCTGTCCGTCTGTCCGTCTGTGTGTCTGTCCGTCTGTCCGTATGAACACCTAGATCTCAGCAACTATAAGAGATAAAGACACAACCTTTCCGGATTTAGGTAGTCAGCTAATGCAAGCAGATCAAGTTTGTTTCAAACTTTGGATATCTCGCCTCCTTCATCCGCGAATAATCAAAAATCTACACCTACCTCAAAAATCTCGAAAACTATAAACGCCACAGCAGCCACAATAATAGCGCTACAAACTTGTAATTTGGCATGTACGTAGCCTAAGGTATTCTCCACCGATGCTATTAATTTATTTATGATTTGAATTGGAAGTAGCGAAGATATGCAAGAGACAATTTTTTTCAAAATGCATGTATGTGCCACTGCAGCCACAATAACAAAGCTACAGACTTGTAATTTGAAATGTACGTAGCCTATTAAATTATCTATCGATGGTGTGAATTACATTACAAACGGACGAGAAACAGCGACGTTATGTAACAGACAATTTTCTTATAAATGTTTGTTAGTGCCACTACAGCCACAGTTTAAAAGCTATAGACTTGGGATTTGACATGTACCCAGCCTATAGCATTATCCATCAATGCTGTGAATTATTTTACCAACGGAAAAGAAAAAGCGAAGATAGCGCAGACAGAGCAGCCACCTAGATCTTGCAAACTATAAGAGCTAGAAATACCATTTTTTGGTATTTATGTTCTCCTATGCAGCCATCAGATCAGGTTAGTTTGGGTTTTTTGATAACTCCGCTTATTCCTCCGCTAACCGAAAAACAAATTTAGCAACAGTTTGCAGTTTAAAAGCTTCAGTTTTAAAGCTAAAGATTTGGAATGTGGCATGTACGTAGTCTATGACAATGAATTACATTACGATCGGATAAGAAACAGCGAAGAAAACACAAAGTACATGGTCTCCTACAGTCGGTTGCGTCCGACTGTAGCTCCGTCCTTACTGGTTTGAGCTGTTTAGAATTTAAAAAAAAATGTATTAATTATTTCGTTTAAGCTTTAAAAATCACGCTTGGCGCCTATAGTTGTCCCGCTCTGGCTGCCTAAAATTCAGATTGTCACTTGATTTGCTGAGCTGCTCTAACAATGGAAGCAGCTGCGATTTTGATTTTAATTGCAGGAAATAAACAAATGTTTTATATGCATATATGAATATATAAATATGTATATGAATGTATGATTTATGGCTAATTTGCACAGAGCAAATTAATGCATATTGAATAAGGGGGGGGGGGGGGAGAGAGAGAGAGAGGAAGAGAGAGCCTGAGAGTTATTGCAGTCGTAATGCTGTTGTTGCTGCTGTGACACTCCATCAAATGGCTGTCTGTGTGTAAGTGTGTGTGTGTGTCAGCTGGAGTAGATAGCGTTTTAGTAGGCTTGTCATACGTCTGTCCGTCTGTCCGTCTGTCCGTCCGTCCGTCCGTCTGACCTCATTTGAATTGCAATTGGCCCCTGCGCAAATGTGAAAACTTTGACGCTTATCAGCAGACAGGCAGTCGACAGTCCCCCGTCTGTCCCTCTCTCCCTCTGTGCCCCTAAGTGCTGGACAATGCGCCTGTCTGTCTGTCCGTCTGTCCGCCTGCCGAGCTGCTGTGATGGGAGAAGATGTTAGTTGAGAGCAAACTAAGTGCATGCAAACTGATTAGCAATTGTTCCACTCCCTCCTCCTGATGATGCAAATGATATGCACACTGAGAGAAAATCAAGAGTAATTTTATTTTTATATATCATAGTATGATTATTTATTAATTTTTTTTAAATTTATTTATTTAAATACGTACAAAGGAAATTATTATGAATTAAAATTAATAAATTAAAATTAATAAATTAAAATTATTAAAATTCATAAATTAAAATTATTAATGTATTTAAATGTATTAAAACAAGATAATCACAATATTTAATAGACAAATAAATAATATTAATTGGAAATTAAAAATCAAAATTTAATTTGAATTCAAAATTAAATTCTAGAAGCAAATTGAATTATTTCAAGAGCTTTATTTGCTCTAATGAAGCTTGCTTTATTTTTTTGAGTGTATGCCAGATGTCAGGTGCTGGCTTCGGTGCAGTTGGCCTAAATAATTGTTGAGGCGTGGCACAAACTCATCAATAACCAAATTGCCAAAATGCGTTAGAGAACTGAAAAACTTGTTTTCCAATTTGGCATTGTCCGATATTATTGAATTGTGCATTGCATTTGGGGTATTCCGATGTTCATTAAACATTGTTTTCGTTTCGAATTGAGTTTGAGTTTGCATTAAACATTAGCTATAAATAAATGACGGCATTTAGCAGCGAAATATTGTTTTGAGGGTCCAAAGTTAATTTCAATGTTAAACAAACCGAAACCACAGGGCAAACAATGACTGTCGCTATCTCCCTCTCTCTCTCCCTTTCTCTTTCTCTCCCTCTCTTTCTCTGCTAACTTCCCATCACATTTACACTGTAAACGAAGCGGAAATGCGAAAAGCCCACGGTGCGGGCCCCAACATTAATCATGAGCAAAGCTCAGGCATAACTCTCTCTCACTCCCACACTCCCTCCCTCCCTCCCTCTCTTTCTCACGTTGTCTCGCTGTCTCTGTCTCTTGCCACTTTCAGTTTTAGTTACAGTGTTGACTTTATTTAACTCTGTTATTCTTTGCATTTTTTTGCACTTTTTATTTTATTTTATTTTCATGTGTTCTGTGATACCTCTTAATATACCTAATATTTTTTAAGCTCTGGCTAGTTTGTTTTAAGTTTAAATTGGAGCTTAACAGTGGGGGAAAAATCAAGAACTTTATAAATAATTAAGCAGCAAAGTATTAAAGTTGTTAAGACAGAGCTTTAAATAAAATAAAAAATATAATTTGCTTTAGCATAGTGTTTTTATTTAAAATGTATTTTATTTTCAAATTTTTGGGAATTTGTTTTTACTTTAATGAAATGAAAAATACAATTTATAGAATTATTTTTTTCATTCTTCCTGTTGAATTTGGAAATGAATTGAATTTTATTTCTTATTTTATATCCACTTATATTCTTAAATTAAATTTAAATTGAGAATTAGAACCCCATTTTCCACTCCGTGCAAGAACTTAGCGCTTCGTGGAAAATCTGCTAGGGAAATTATGCGCATAATGAGATTTATTTACTCTTTACAGAGTAGAGGGCATTATCAGGTCGAGTCAATTTGTGCTCATTTTTTTGGAAGAGCAGCAGAGAGTATTAAATTTTAATGCCGAACAAAGGACGAGGTCAGCCGAGCACCTTTCAGCCCAGTTAATAGCATTTGCTATATGTGTGTATGCCCAAAATAACAAAAAAAATAAAAATAAAAAGAGGAAGACTTCAGCTTGGGGCTTTTTCATTTGGCCAACGGACAATTTCCGTTGTGGCTGGCCAACTTTTTCTTTTTCGGTCAGCGTGCAAAAGCCAAAAGTGTTTACGTTTCTCTCTGCAGTTTACAGTTTTTCCTCTCTTTTTTTTTTGGTGTGCAAAAAGTGCCATAAAAGCTTGTCTATGAAAGACGCGCTACACACACACACACACACGCACATCACGCTATTTTGTATGACTTTTAGCTGA